>PVKS010008676.1:44038-67600 GCA_004027875.1 Aplodontia rufa | reverse complement strand
CATGTATCCATCAATCCATCCATCCATCCATCCATCCATCCATCCATATGTCCATTCATCCATACATCCATCCATCATCCATCCACTCATCCATCCATTCATCTGTCCATCCATCCATCTCTCCATGTCTTCATACATCCATCTATCCCATCCATCCATCCATCCATTCATCCCATCCATCCATCTGTCCACCCACCTGCTTATTCATTCCTAAATGGGCATACATGTGCCAGGAGAGGAGGAAGCCAGCACAGCCAGATCCCTGCCTGGCATCTGGAGGGCAGGAGGCACTGGTTGGACTTCCATATCAATCCAGCTGTAGCATTGAGGACAAGAGTCCCCAGAATGGTCTCAGATGGCCTGTTGGGCATCTTCGCTCCTGGGACTTTGAGCAAGTCAAGTTCTGTCCAACAGCTTGCTCACCTGTGAACTGGGGTCACAATAGTGCCAACCTAACATGCCTATCATGTGGTGCCCATACGCTCATGAGTGTGAACCTGAGTGTTTCCTGTTGCCACCAGATGACATCATAGTTGCTGCTCTTGCTGTTATGGGGACCGTGAGAGATGGTCCTGGAGTGTGGCAGGGAGGAATGGAATCCTAGCCTGACTGCAGGGAGTGGGGCAGCTTCCTTGAGCGAGAGATGGCAGTGGGCAGTGTGAGTGGGCTCAGGATGTGAGGGTGGGGGCTGGGAGGAGAGGCTGAAAGGAGAGCTGAGGAGCTAGACTAAGTCGAGGGTGGGAGGAACCCCTGCGGGGATGTGACAGTGCCCATCTGGTCAACCCGAAACACTCCTCCCTTAAGTTTTCTTTCTGATCTAAGGAGCACCCTTGTGTTGGCTAGGGAAGCTGAGGCTCCAGTTGCAGAGTTGGCCAGTGGGGGGTGCTCCGCTGGTCCAGAAACTGTGTCTTCTGTGTGCGTGGTGCCGGGGGTTGAGCCCAGGGGTCCTCAACCACAGAGCCACATCCCCAGCCCTTTTTATGTTTTATTTTGAGACAGGGTCTCATTAAGTTGCTGAAGCTGGCCTGGAACTTGCAACCCTCCTGCCTCAGCCTCCTGAGTGGCTGGGGTCACAGGTCCGGCACCGGGCAAGAATCCTTGTCTTAAACATTCATATTTTTAAACTCTGAGACCAAAGTTAGTAGTTGTAAGTCCAACATTAAAATTTTTTGTTTTTAAAAAAGCTGTGTGGGAATTTGGAGACTCGGCTTGCTCTACTTGGCTGACCCATGGGTTGGACCCCTAGGAGCCAGCGGGTGGCAGAGCCCACAGAGGGCCAGTCCCCATCTGCTCCTTCCCTGGCTGGTACAGCTCAGAGGCCAGTGGCTGCTTCACTTCTTGGAAGCCCTGTCCACCCTCTGTCTAGGGGACTGCTCAGGGGCTTCTGTACGGTGAGCCAGTCCTGAGTCTCCTCAGCCATAAGCATTCCTGGGGGCTTCGAGAGGATGTTTGGAAGGTTGGGCATGTCCCTGTCTCCAGATGGCTCTGCCTCCCTTCTGATGTGGACATCAGACCGGTATGTGTCCCTCAGGGCCTTTGGTGATGTCAGGTAGAGGTGACACCATTGGGCCCGGATGGCATCTCTGTAGGATGGGACTTAGGGATGATGACCCCCTACACACATATGCAATCTCATGTCAACACCTTGACCACCTGGAAACTTCTGGTGCCATTCCACTGTGGGATGTAGAAACTGAGGCTTGGTGAGTTCCTGTAACTTGCCCAAGGACACAGCCAGGAAGTGGCAGAGCCAAGACTCAATCTCAGCCTCTTGCCAGAGCCTGGCCCTGCCCTGCTGGCCTACCATCTTCCTGTGGCTAGTGTGGTAGAGTCTTGGGGCTGCCGGAACCAAGCCCTACACATCAGGCAGCCAAAAACAACAAGAGTCAATTCTCTTTCACTTCTAAGGCCGGAAGTCTGAGATCCAGCTGACCTCCGCGTCCATCTTCACAGGGCCTCTTCTTACCTGTCCTTCCCTGGTGTGTCTCTTGTAAGGGATTAGGCCAAGCCAGCTAATCCAGGTTGATCTCAAGAACCCCAACTTCCTTACATCCGCAAATGCCCGGATAAGTTCCCGTGCACAAGATCTCATGGCGTCCGGGCGTGGGCATGTCTCCTGAGGACAGCCCTGCCATTGGAAACAGGTGGGATGTGCTCCCTTCACAGGAGGTCCTTTCTATGCTTAGAGGACAAGCCTTCTCAAGCTCCACGTCTGGTGGCCTCCCTCATGAGCCTATACCCTTTGTTTTACCTTAGCTCCTCCAAAGTTCTGCTGAGTGGCCTCCTGTCCCCTGCTCCCAGGGGCCAGGGTGCCTTCTCTGTTCCCTGCAGACCCACACCCAGAGCAGGGCCTGGGGCACAGTTAGGGCCAGTTGTGTTGGGTCCACAGGGTAGGGACAAGGATGTTCTTAAGCAAGTTTGGCCCCCACGCCTGCCACCATTTGGGGACCCAGGACTTCACACAGGTCCCTGCAGTCCTGCCTGGCCGGGCCAAGCTGAATCGCAGTCCTTTAGCTCTGCTGTCATCTATCCCTCCCCATCAGCACTGCGGAGATGGCTGAGCAAACAGCAGCCTCGTCGGCCCTCCGGAGTGCACAAATTCCAATAGCGTTGCTTTAAAGTGCCATAGCTGATCGGCCGCAGGTGCCTCTGATGGTTTCTGGGGGAAAAGAAAGTAATTTGGAGGAGAGAAATAGCTATTGATTGAGGCAAGAAGTTACTGCAGCCAGGCTGCTCCAGTGTTTGGGATCTGCCTCCCTCCGCCAGGAGCTCCCAAGAGCTTTCCCGCTTAGCAGCAGCCTGGCTGCAAGTTGGCGGAGCCGCCCCAGAGCATTCCCAGGTGAGGAAACCAGGCCCGGCAGGCTTGGCGCAGTGGACCGGGCTCCTGCCTGCCCTGTGGGCGGCTCACTCTCTGCCGGTCTGCGGTCTGCTCCCCGGCAGGGCTTTCCTGAGGCACACAGGCCTCACACCTGGCCCGCTATGCTGAGTGTTGTCCAAGAAGGGCCACGTGTCCCTCCACTCCCACAGACACCACACTGCCAAGTGGGGTGAGCACAGCAGAAGGGACTTGTCCCAGGGCCTCACCCTGCCAACCCCGGGTGCGGGTGGGTGGGTGGATGGGCACTGAAAGGCTCAGCTACTTCTCTGGGGTGGGACCTTGGGGACATCTTTGAAGTTTACCTTTGGGGGATACCACCTGGTGGTTCCCCATAATCTTTAATGACTTCAAAAAGAGAAAGGGCATTGCTTTTGAAAATCTGATGCCCTGGCCAGTAAGAGGCCGTCTCGCGTGGGACCCTGAGCCTGCAAGAGACCAGGAGGCCTCGGGACTCCTGCTGAGGGAGGGCCTTGGCCCCTTGCGCTGCACCTGCTCCACATTCCTCTATGGTCACCTGTCGAAGGGAGGCATGAAGGCCCACACAAGCCCTGTGGGTATGGTGGTCCTAAGGCAGGAGGGCCATGAAACCAGAGGGGTTGCTCATGCTGGTAGCAGACTGGAGCCATGGGGGGCCTTTCCTTGTGGCCCCAGCTCTCTTTGGGTAGGATGGGCCCACCTTGGACCCTGTATGATTCTGAACCTTCTCAGGCCCTGCAGCGAAGCTGTGAGACCCAGAGCAGCCACCTGTGGCCCTGCCTACAGGGACCCTGGGGGCCCAATGTTGCAACCCCTCTTGGGGCAGGGCTCAGCCAATGGCTGGCCCATGTGGCAGTGCAGAGGCCCAGGCTCTTTGCCTCTATTCTGCACAATTATGGGGAGGCCAGCTCCAAAAGCATCCCTGGCCCCACATGCATGGTCTGCTGAGGCCTCAACTGCCCCAACCTCCTGCAGGCTAGTGCTGCTCTCTGCCCTGACCTGCCTTCCTGGTCCCCACAGGTGAATCTCCCGGGCCCTTCTGGTGAACCTGAGCAGGACCCTCTCCCTCCAGGAGTCCGTTTCCTGTGAACCCAGCCTGGGTCAGGCCCCTTCTCAAGTGGAAGGCTCCACCTTTCCACTCTGCCCCTCCCTCCCCACTCGGCCCTCCTGACACCTGGGCCACCTGCCTGCCCTGGTGGGACCTTCTGAGGAGCCTCATCCCTCTGCTGCCCTGGTGGGAGGGACACCACTGCTGCTCTCATCCCAGGCTGGAAGTTGTGAGCCCACAGTCGTGGGGGACCCAGACCATGATTGGAGGAAAAGTGGGGGGTACTCAGGACCCTTGCAGAGTGCCTGGGATGCAACCTCCAGATGTAGGCACCCTGGAGCTCTGTCTGTTCCAGCTGGGCCTGGGTGGCCCCTTGCAGAGCCTCAGCGGTCTGTGGACGGGGAGGCGGGTGCGAGGTGGATCACTCAGCACTGTCAATCTCAATGGCTTTGGCTCTCATGTCATTGCCACCATTGCTGTCACTTCTCCCCAGCCTTGTGTGGCATCCAGGTGGAGCATCCTGCCTGTGGGCAGGGGCCTGGGTGGCAGGCAGGCAGGCCCCGATTCTCGGTCTCTGGCTAGGCAGGGCTGCTGAGGAGGTGGCGCTGGGATGCTGTGGGGTGGGTGCTGCCCACCTCCCGTGGCGTGGCCGAGTGCTGGGAGGGATCTGTGCCCACTCAGAGGCTTCTCGATGCTCAGGAGGAGACAGATGGGGCTGTCAGCTCCACTTACGCCCTGTCTTCCCAAGCCCAGCCAAGCGTGCCCTGGGACGGGGGAGCCACTCCTCTGAGCAGCTGGTGGCATTCAGGGCCAGCATCCCTAGGGGCCAAGTGACACTGATTAGCAGGAAATAATGTGCAGGCCAAGGGAGTGAGCCCAGCGGCCACCTCCTGGCTGCGGGCCACATCCCCGGGAGGCTGAGGAAAGAGCACAGGTCTGACCTCTCACGCCACAGCTGCCTCTTCCACCAGCTTCAGGGCCTTTGGGAGCTGAGGGCTCTGGGTGGATTTAATCAATTATGGTTTTCACATGGAGGAGGTTCAGAGAGGCCCTGTCTCCCCCCCGGGGCCTCCAATGTCGCGTCTTCCACCCGATGCTGGGAGGTTGGGCACCCATCGTCCTCACCCACAGCTGCCAGCTCGGTTTGCTCAAAGGCATCATTCTGTGCCTTTGAGCTCTTGACAGAGTCTCCATTTCCAAAAAATAAGCTGGATTATTCATCACACAAATAATACTGCCCCAGGGGGCAAACCAGACCATCCTGAGAATGGAAAAAAGAGCGGGGGAGAAAGAGCCCACCGCGTGATCGGGAAGGAGCTCCTGTGGTCACGCACCGACTTCCTCCAGGGATGGATGGCACATGCCACTTGTGACAGCCACGCCCGCTGTCTGCAACTGCTGGTTTCCCTCAACAGGGCTTTGTGAGCACTAAGCTGTCATTGCCTGGGGCTCTACAGCAGGTGTGGCCCAGTTTGTCCAAGCCCCCTCCGCTGGACACTCACCAGGCATGCATCTCTTGGAGGGTTTGGACATCTATGTGCACGTCCGTCATCATTTCCTAGGTGCAGAATGGCTGGGTCAGAGGTGTGTATGCGTGTGCACATGTGTGTATTGAGGAGTGGCCGAAAACAGTTTATTGGGATATGACCCACCCGCCCGCACCTTGCGCGGTTAGAGCTACAGTTTCGCTGTGTCCACTGAGCGGCTCGCCTGTCCACCACACTCACCACATTCCCAGCACCCCCGAGAAAAGCCTGGCCCCCTGCTCCCCTCCCTCCCTCCATCCCTCCCACCTGAACCCTCCTGCTCTCTGGATTGGCTTACACAGCCAGAGGATGGGTACTGCCCTGGGGGCATCTTTCCCTGGGCACTCGGCTTTCAAGGTCCCCGAGCCGTGGCATGTCAGTGCTCCCTTTCTTTCTTGTCTGGAAAACCCCTGGCATGGAGATGACTCCTCAGAGGTGAGAGTGGCCACCTGGCCTCCCCCTTGGGTCGGGCTGGTCTCTCGCATGGGGACGCCATCTCAGGGACACTGTCTCTGTCTGGTGGGTGCATCTGCATAGGTGCTGGGTGGGAGTGTGCACAGCATGACAGCTGGGGTCAGATGGAGCCCCTGGAGGGCGGCAATGATCTTTAGGATGTCACAACAATCTCTAAAACACCTTCAAGGCAGAGGAATTTTAATTTGCTGTAATTTAAAAATGTCACGGTATAGAGCAGGTCTTTTTTCCCCCTTTTTCTTGGTGGTGAGAAAATTGATGTGAACCTCACAAAATGTAATGCACAATAGAAGGTTGGGTGCTTTGTAAAAGGCGTGTTGCTATGACAATATGGGAAGAAGCCACTGATATGCATCCCGCGGGGAGGACCCTCAGGGTCTGCCTCCTCTCCTCTGAAGTCACCCTGGTTCCCGGCTGGTTCACAGGAGCTGGGCCTGCCTCCCCGGGGCCCATAGTACTCCGCTGCGTGGCCCCAGGTCCCCTGTGTCCTTCCCTTCACCCACCTCTTTGGCTGGCTTGCGGCCCTCGGCAGGCCTTCCTCTGGCTGCCTCTGCTCTGCAAGGGGTCTACAGCACCCAGACCGCCACTCCCTGATGGGCTCTGCTCTTGGAAACACTGAGCGTCAAAGCCACAGCTCCGACTGCCAGCTCTGGCTGGGAAGCTCCACCCATTCAGCCAGGAAGCGAGGCTCAGGAAAGACAAGCGCATCCCCACGATGTCAGCCTCCCCTGGGGTCATCCTCACCTGGCTCACTCTTGTCCCAGGGAGTCAGACTCCTGGTCTCCAGGGAGCCTCTGGCCTGCTAGAGCAGGTGGGCAGCACAGGGCAACCCGCCTGTGAGCTGTTGTCAGCTTGACTGTGGGCCAGAGCAGGGCACATGTGCCCCAGCTGAGGGATAGGGAGAGGTCAGCTGGCCCAGAGCAACCTTTGGGGTCTGGAAGAGCCGCCCTCGGCTGTGGAGTCTGCGATTTCCTTGTTCAGGTTCAAGGACCCTGAGACGTGCACCTTGGAGAAACACAGGTGAAATTCAACGGAAGCGAGACCTGAAGGTCCCCCAGGCTGGACTCACCCACAGATGAGACCCCACAAGAGCTGCGGCTGTGCCCTCTACACTCACAAGAATCTTGCCCATGAAGTGAACCAAGAAGAGGGTCACAGGCATGACCGAATGCCAGGCCCCTCTGGGAAGGCCCTCAGGGTGCGTGGCTCCACGCACTGGCCCTGCCGGTGTCTAGAGAAGCCCCATCTGGTGCTTGGCTGTGCAGGAAGGTGCATCAGCCAACCTCTGCCTCTGGTCCAGGCTTAGGTGCAATTATTATTTCATACCCGAAGAAGGCGCTGGCATTTTGCTGAATGGCTGCAATTAGCTCTGGAGCCTCGTTCTTGTGCTAATAATCAGGCTGCTTATCATAATGGTTTATTAATCTACTTCTCAGTGTGGAGTCAGACGCTGGGCACAGAAACCTCCTGCTGCTACCTTGATTGGGTAGAAATGGCTCCGGAGCTGAGATTGCTGGCCAAGAGGGCTCAGCTCCTGGTGGGGTGGAGCTGGGGCTGGAGGCTCGCCGTCCTGTGTTTCTCTGCTGGTCCCAGCACAGGGACATGAAGGCCATAGGTGATGTTTCAGATTTTGCCCCTTGACTGAACCCCTGGAGGTGGCTGGGGTGCTAGTGGGGATTTCTTTAGAAGAAACTTCTAAGTGGAAATTGTGACACAGGGCTAGGTAGAGAGGGAGATGGTAGAATTATTTGTGGGTGATTTTTAAATCTTTGCAAAAAGGTCCTTTATGCATAGGTTGTCATATTCTACATCACATGACTTGATGTCCCGGCCAGGAGTGGCAGACACACTTTCCAGGGGCTATGAGTTGGCCTAGTGCTGCAGCGCTGCCTGACAGGGCTGACTTGCCTTCCATCGACATCATCTTTATGGGACCACAATATGCAGAGCCAGGGACTGGTGGTGGGGGCAGAAGCCGCAGATACTGGGAAAGGTGGCCTTAGCAGGGGCCAGGGCCTACCTGGGACTGGACCATTTGGCTCCTGCAGGTGATGATGACTGTTTGTCTCACCTGGATCCTGAACTGTAGCATCTTGAGAGGCCATTCCTTGCCACAGCTGTCCTGGGCTCAAGTCCTATCCTATCCTCACAGGACACTCTTTTTGGGGGTACTGGAGGGTCTTTGTCAAACGTCTCCTTGCCAGGACCTCTCTCTCTCTCTCTCTTTCTCTCTCTCTCTTTTGTACCAGGGATTGAACCTGGGTATGCTTAACCACTGAGCTACATCCCTAACATTTTTTAAATTTAATTTGAGACTGGGCCTAGCTAGGTCCTGAGGCTGGTTTTGAACTTGCGATCCTCAGCCTCAGCCTCCCGCTATTGGGATTACAGGCATGGCCACCAGGCCTGGCTTACCAGGACCTCCCTCACTGCATTTTCCTATTGCAAACAGACACATCTTCCCGAGGCCCGCTGGTGTCCCTGGCTCTTCTGTTGTGGCCTCTTGCTTGCCCCCTGGGGCCTGACTAGGGACCACTCATGGGCTTTCTCCACTGACCCCCTTGGTGGGCACCCTCTGAAGGGAACAGGTTCATCCTCCCCAACTTCCCAGCATGCCCAGCCAATCAAGAGAGTCCAGGGCTGGGGAGGGATGGACCCCACCCATGGCACACACCACTTCCGCTTCAGTGCTTTCCTGTCCTGGGGTCCGACCTGGGACCCCCACGAATGCTGTGTCTCCCCACTGCTGCCCTGTCTCTGCATTGTCACTCACCTGGCTGTCCCACGACTGAGGCTCCGCAGGGGACTTCTACAACCAGAGGGAGGCCGTGCATGTGGGGTGGGGATTGCAGAGAGGTGGGGGCTCCACCCTGTGAGTCACACATGGGAACAGATGCAGCCAGGTCTTAGGTGATGTTAGTCTCCAGACTAGACTGGCATCTGCTGTGCTTCACTCCTAGAAGGTTTCTAGTCTTCTCTTGACATTAATAAATATCTAGAGGGAGATCCTTTGAGACACATGAACATGTTATCTCCCCAAAATTCTTTCATTAATGTTTCTTTAATGAGAGAGAAGGAGAGTGAGAGAGAAAGAGAGAATCAATTTTATTTAATTTTTTATCTGGCCTTTGTTTCTCCAACACTCAGTTGTGTAGGTGGTGCTGGGGTTCGAATGCATTCCAGACAAGGACTCCAACGGCTGAGCCACCGCTCCAGCCCCCTTTCATGACACCCATCTGTGGGTGTCACTGGAAAGCTGTGATTTCTGTGACACTTTGATGGTGAAATTTTACCTCCCTCACTCCTATCCTTATTAATTAGGATTCTTCTTAATTATTTATTCAGTTAATTATTTATACAGTGTGGACCCATGGACATTTATCTGTTAGTTGTTACCCTTGCTACCTCTAGTGGGGAACCCTGTGGGTTTTGTACCCTGCTACCTGATGTCACAGGAAGCTACAACTCACCTGCCATCCCTGCTCACCCCATAGTCCCTCTCTCCTCCAAAGAGGACAGGGTTCAAAGAATAGTGTGAGTTGTGACTCACATTCCTTCCCTAAGTCTTCAAGGCCCCTCTTCTGCCCAGTGTTATTCTGGTCACCCCCAAAAGTGCCCACCCTCTGTCCTGGTCCGAGCAGGTGGTGTCCTGCAGGGTTGGGGGCAGGTGCCACGCTTGGCTGGCAGAGGGTGGAGGGAGAGAAGGAAGCCCCCTTGGGGCAGGTGGAGAAGATGATGGAGACCAGTTTGACTCATGGCAGACTGGAGTGCTGGGTGGGTGGAACAGGAAGTCAGGTTGGGAGGGGTCTCAGTGACCTCATGCAAGGGACTCCAGTTTAAGAGCACAGGCACCCTGGGCACCCCCTGTGAACACCCTGTGTTCCCTGTCCATCCGTGTCAGGCTCCCTCTGCCCTCTGCCTGGACTCTCCCTGCTGAATTCTTCCTGCTCCCCAGTGTCAGAGTCCAGGGTGTGGACTCCATGCTTGACCAGTGCACCTTGGGGATGAGCTTGGGCCTGATCCCTGGCCACACCTCCAGACCACATCTGTTCTCTGCCCCTTGACTGGTTGCAGTCTGAGTTCTTGACGCTGCTCCTCTTATCAATGACCAACATGTGCCTCGATTAGTCCCAGAGAGCTTTCCTGGTGTGCCGGTGAGCATGCCCCCTGAGCTCTGTTCCTGGCACCTTGAAGCCCCGCACCCTCTGGCTCTCCTCTGGTTGGTCAGGCTCCCTGACCCACACCTGTCGTGAAACTGTCAAATCCTCCCACGCCCCCACCCACTGTGGAGCAGCCACCCCGGGAGCCCGGCACCAGGATGAATTCCCTTTTCCCCTGTAGGTGAGTTATGTGCTTCTCCCTTTTCGTGCCAGGTTGCAAATTTGGCAAAGCCACCCGTAAAAGCCATTTATGCTCATCCGGCTGCCGGACGGCTTTTCTCCTCTGGGGATGCGCTGTGGATTCAGGAGCAGGGGCCTGGCTGTCCAGGGGAAGGGGACTGTGGGAGTGGTGGAGCGGGTGCCCAGGCTGCCCTCGAGGGGCAGGGGCTGATGCTCTCCATGAGCAGGAGCCTATAGCCCTTGTCCTTAAGGATGCCAGCCCATGCTGGGGGGAGGCGGCACAACACCAGGACTGATGGGGGGTGGGTGTGCTCCAGGCCAGGTGAGTGACGGTAGGGAGGTGACTCTGGAATGACTCCTGTGGGCTGGGGCCTGCAACGGTCTCCTGCATGAACCTCAGCGAGGCCCTCTGACTTGTCTTCCAGCCTCTGTTCCCTCCCCCAGCACCTGCCAGCTTTCTCAAACTCTGTGGGTCTCACTGTATGGTCCCTAGACCAGCAGCATCAGCAGCCGCTAGGAACTTGCTAGAAACAATGCATTCTTCTGAATCAGAAACTCGGGGTGGGGCTCAGCATTTGTGGGAGCTGAGGACCGTGCTAGTTTGAGAATGCTCTGCTGCTCTGTCCAGAGTCAGGCCAGGAAGCCTGCTGGCTGCAGCTCTCCGAAGGTTCCCAGCATGGCAGGAAGCATGGCGGGGGCTCTGATGAGGGCTTAGGGTGGGTGGGCATGGCTCACAGAGCATGATAGACGCCACACAGTTCCTTGCTTTCCCCAAGGTGGAGATGGATGAAGCGGTTCAGCTCCTGTCTACGGCGATGGAGCAGGCTCCTGGGCCTCCTGGGGACCGAGTTGGTGGCCCTCCCCGCTGCCCCGGCACCGACCCTCACCCTCGTGGCGCAGCACAATGGGCTCAGGGCCGCATTCTGTCTCCCCACGAGCCCGCAGACAGCCCCGTGCCGCCTCCTTGGTGTTGCAGGCATTTAAATTGCCATTTTATTTAAATTTATGTCCAAAGATACAGGCGGAGAAAGGGCCATTTCAAAGTCAGTTTCTGCTTTATGGCTTTATAGGGGATCGCATTGGGCAGCTGTTGGAAATATCTTCTGCTCCCAGCACAACAGAGGTCATGTGGGTGTACTGGCCCTGGCTGGTAAAGGAAGGGATTCTGCCTCCTGGCCTGGCAGGAACTCTTCCTTAGTACCCTAGGGTCACCCTGAGCCCTATCCCTCTTTCAGGCTGAGCCTTGATCCCTCCTCCAGGATAAGCCCCCATCCTTCCTCCAGGCTAAACCCTTATCCATCCTCCACGCTGTGCTCTAATCCATCCTCCAGGATGAGCCCTGATCCCTCCTCTGTGCTGAGTCCTGATCTATCCTCCTTGCTGAGCCCTCATCCCTCCTCCAGGATGAGCCCTCATCCCTTCTCCAAGCTGAGCCCTCATCCCTCCTCCAGAATGAGCCCTCATCCCTCCTCCAGGCTGAGCCCTGATCTATCCTCCTTGCTGAACTCTAATCCCTCCTCTATGCTGAGCCCTCATCCCTCTTCCATGCTGAGCCCTGATCCCTCCTCCAGGATGATCCCTGATCTGTCTTCCAGGCTGAACACTATCCCTTCTCTAGGCTGATCCCTGATCCTAGGTGCAGACTGAACTTCCACCCCAGTCACAGACTAAGTCCTAATCCAGGCTTCGGGTTGAGTCCTGAGCAGCCCTGACCCAGCCCACACGAATTCTGCTATGGCTCGTGAGGGTGGTAGTGGGATGTTATCAAGGCCTCTTACAGTCTCGTGTGCACCTTTGGGCAGACCCACCATGCAAATGCACAGCTCCCAATGCACTGTGGTTCTTTGCAGCTGGCTCCACAGCTGCAGCAACATCTGCTCACATGCCCCGAGTTGAATGGTTGGCTGCTCCTGGCACCCCTTCCTCATGCAGAGAACGGCAGCAGTGTCCCACAGCACCCTCAGTGTAGCCCCTGGGAGACCAGAACTTTCCAATTTGCTCCTGGGGCCTTGGGCGTGTCTCCTCATTCCTGGGGGTGTCTCCTCTTTGAAATGGGCCTGGAGTGCCCAGGTGGCTATGTGTGCTCAGTGGGATCATGTATGGAAAAGCACCTTGCAAAGCAGTGGTGGGGCTCCTGGGGCCCAGCACCTGAAGGCGTCAGGTCCTGACACTCTAGGGGATGGCCCTTTGGCTCCTCCTGAAACTCCCAGCTTTGCAGTAGGAGGTGCACCTAATAAGAGTCAGGCAGGGTCTGGGGCAGGAGCGGTGTGATGGGGAGTCCTAGGCTGGGCGGGACGGAGCAGGGTCTTCCTGAGCTGACCTCTTGTCCTGCTTGTGGTCTTTGCTGGTGACGTCTGCCGCAGGGGCCAGTCTGCCAGTCTGTGAAACGGGTGCCAGGCTTCTGTTCCTGACCCTCTTTGCGGGTCCCTGGCATCTCCATGTGCCTCCACCTGCAGATTCCTGACCTCAGAGGCAAAGGTCAAGTCTGTGACGGGTTGGAGCCGGGGTCAGAATCTGCTGTGGGCAGGGAGGAGTGAGGGGCTGGTCCTGGTCCCCACAGGGCAGAAGGCCCAGGCACCAGCACACCAGCAAGCTGTCCTGACTGGGGCTTGGACCTCTTCTGTGGTCTAACTCCAGGATGGAGAGGAGAGGACTGAGCAGCCCTCAGCTCCTGGGTGCATTTCCTGGGTCAGGGAAAATCCTTTTGGCTGGAGCTGCCCAGCTGTGAGCTGGTCTTGGGGCTGGGACCAGCGGGGTGTGTTGCAGGACCTGCAGGTCATTAGGAGGTCTTGTGCTGGAATTCAGTGGGCTCTGGCCATGCTTAGGGAAGGCATGGCGATTCGGGGGTAGAGTGGGGTGGTGTCACACACAGGATCCTGTCTCACACTTGCTGAGCCCAGGGGGAGGTTTACTTTCAGTCCCTGTGGCCATTCTGCCTTTCCGTTAATAATTTCACGAGCACCTGTTGAGCAGCACCCAAACCAACTGGCCACATGAAGCAGGCACTCCAGAGCCAGGGAGGTGACAACTGGAGGCTCCACAGCAGGTGATGTGCAAGCAGCAGGGTTGCTGGGTGGGGCTGCCAGTTCTGAGGGTGGGGTCCCGGGTGCCTTGGTCAAGAAGAGCTGTTTGCAGGAGGTCGCTGGGGGACAGCATCCCAGACAGAGAGAAGCAACCCAGGCCTGAGGTGTGTCCAAGGCTGTACCTCCCCTTTCCCCCTTCTTCGGGCTGGGAGTGGGGACTTGTGGCTGGAGGCGTAGTCAGGCAGCTCAGCCTCAGATGAGAGTGCTGGGAGCACACGGGCACACAGCAGGACTTGTGCCCACAGCCACCTGCCCCCAACCTTCTCCCAGTCACTTCCCATCCAATGCAGCAGAGGGACCTGCACACCTCTAAGGGGAGGGCCAGCTCCCACTGCAGTGTGCTTGTCCACTGGGCGAAGGCATCCTCAGAGGGCCAGGCACTTGCCCTGGGGAGGTGTGCACTGAGAGGAGAGGCCAGGCAGAGGATTTCCAGCAGGATGGTGGCACCACATGGTTTGCATGGTGACCAAACTGTGCAGGGCATGTGGGAGGGTTAGGAGTAGGGGAGAGGAGGCGCAGCTGGGCCTGGGGGCACCAGGAGGAGGAGTGATGGCTTGATGGTGGCGGCCATGGTGGTCTGGGTGGGTCTGGGTGGGAGTAGGCACAGGGGAGCCAGAGTCCTGGTCCAGGGCTAGGAGGCACCAGCGTCTGTCCTCTGCTGATGGTGAAGGTGGGGCTAAAACCAGGTGTGACAGCCAGAAGAAAAGGAGCTGGAGGGGTGCGGGGCCAGCAGGGCGTCACCCCCACCCCCACAGGAGCTGCCTCTGCAGGGTGCTGGCCAGCAGCTATCTTGGGCTGGGGGGGGGTGGTCCTGGGGAGCTGGGGGAGCCGCGGGGGTGGGAACGCTCTGGGTCTGGACGCCAGATTGCAGTGGGCTGTGGAGCTGGTGGGAGGTGAGAAATGGGGACAGTGGGTGCCGCCAATTCTCCCAATTTTTTTTTGTCATTCTACAGTTTTATTTACACCATCAGTGCAGGGCATGTTCTAGAACGACGATTGCATCCTCAAACGCATCGGTATCGTACGAGGCTGAAGTGCAGTGAAGGGGCAAAGGGGGCCCTGGCATCCACACAGGTCCCCAAACGCCTGTGCGGGCAATGGGGACCTCGGGAAGCTCCCAAGCCCATGACACCGAGAGCTTGGAGACCCGTCTGCGGGAGCACCTTGCTGTGCACCAGCTGGCCTTGGGGACAATCCTCAGTTGCCCCAGGGGCACAAAGCCTGACTTGGAACAGAACCAGCAGGCTGCCCTCACGCAGCTGGTTGATGGCGGGAAGGAGGGGGAAGGGGCAGGAGCGGAGGTGACTGTGGGGCCCAAGGAGAGCCTCTCTCATGACCAAAGCCTGAGTGATGGGAGGCTGGAGGGAGGATCGGCCTTCAGGACAGGGCTGCATGCAAGCGCTGGAGGAGGGGAGCCCTGGCCTCCCTCTCAGGGCTGCACACCCATGTGGCTTGGTGCCCAGGCCCCAGGTCCCACTAGGGTAGGGTCCCTGGCAGGGTGTGGTCTTGGCTGGCCCCTGCAGCATGGAGGTAGGTTTAGGACGGAAAGCTGTTTGTGGGTCGCAGATCCATCGGGGGCACGTGCCAGCCCCTGCTGGGCCTGGGCTGGGGCTGTAGCTGGGGTGATGGTGGGGGGCACACAAGTCCACATAGGCTTGAAACCCATTCCTGCAGGGGCTGCTCAGTCATTCACATGCATGGGTACACAGGCACACACGTGCACAAGTGCAGACATGCATGTGCTTGTACCCAGGCACAAATGCATGCCCACACACAGCACGTACCAATACACACACACCAGGAACGCATGTGCACGCACACACAAACAGGCCCACGTCTTCCAGAGGGACAATGGATGAGCCCACGTCCAGCTCCTCCTCCTTCCCAGAACCAGGGAAGGACACTGTGGTGCAGAGCAGAAGCCCTGGCCTCTGATCCACCTGTCCCTAACCAAGCAAGTGACATGATGGCCTGTCACATGTGGCCTGATTGGAGATGAGATTAGAGAGGAAAGAGGGGTTCCTACTTTCTCTGCCTGCAAGGTTGTCACCCCCGGGGATCACGTGGGGTGTCAGACAGAGAGGGTGTCTGGGCGCCCAGGCAGGTTCTGGACAGATGGCTGTCCCTTGTGTGCTGGGGTCTCTGCCTTGTCTCTACTCGACATCACACGTTACGGAGGAGACGCCAGCCCAAGCTCTGCTTTTCCTGGTAGCTCCCTGAGCTCCCCCCATAACTCTGAGGCCCCCACTGATGCTGGCTGCATGAATTTGAGAGCCCAGGCACTGGAAAGTTGGACCCACACCAATGGAGAGGAGGGCCTGGAGCTGGGGCACAGGGTGTGGCAGGGAACCTGCTGGCTGTCACTGGAGAGGAAGAGGTCCTGGAAATGCAGGGCTGGGGTCGTGGGTGAAGGTGGGTCCTGTGTGCAAGCTTGGCTGGACACAGGACACTGCTCTCCACAGCCCGATGGCCCCCCCAGGCCACGAGCAGGCGATCCAGCCAGTCCTCAGGAGGGCGTTACTGTCTGCGTGGCCGCGGTGCGGGCAGAGCTCGAGCAGAGCAGTGGTGCCACTATAGCTGCCTCTGTGCCTGCCAAGCTGTGGGTCTGCAGGATGTGGCAGCTCAGAGGCAACAGGTCCTTGGCCTCCACCTCCCCCGAGTGACCAGGAAGCCATGCCGGCTGAGGCTGAGGGGTGAGGGACCTGAGTGTACCTAATCCTGCACCCTCGGTCCTGCCCTGGATCCCAGGGGTGCTGCTAGAGACCCTATCCTCTTGACCCCTTGGCTCCATGTGAGCAGTGTCCTCTGTGGCCCTGAGGACAGCCTCCCAGGACTCTGGCCCCTGTGTTGTTCTTCTGCTTGCAAGACGCAGGCTTGGGGCTTCCTGCCTGGGCTGCCCCAGGGCACCCTTCCATCCATGCAGTCCATGCGCAGGCCCTGCTGCCCACTAGATGGCAGTCTCCGGCCTGTCCTGAGTTCCAGGGAGACCACGTGGGTCTCAATGGTCTGTGTGTAAGCACTAAGCTGGGATAGAGACCCCCCCAGAGGGTGTGGAACCCCCAACTGCAGGGCCAGGGACCCAGAGTAAGGTTTTGTTTATTCTCCACAGGAGAAGCACCATGTGATCAGGAAATGGCCCTGCCCTCCGCAGAGCCAGGGTATGTGTGTGTTCATGCCTGTGCATTTGGTGTACATGATCATGTGTACACATGCATGTGTATGTTTTGCGTGAGCATGTTTGTATTTGCACATGACTGTGTACATGTGAAATTTGTGTGCATGTGTATGTTTGGACATTTATGCTTGTACATGTGTGCACCTGTGAATGTGTATAGACATGCACATGTGCTTGCATGTACACATGTGTATACATGCATGCACATGTGTGTTTATGTGCACCAACACGTATGCATGTTCATGGTCATTTATGTGTGTACATATGCTGTGAGTGTATATGTGAATGGGTCGCATGTGAATAAACATGTATGTGCATGCATGTGTACATGCATGTACATGTGAATTGTGTACATATATACAATGCATACACATGTGTATGTTTATGTGGGCATGTGAATGTGTTGCATGCACATTTATATATGTACATGACTTGAGTGTATATGTGAATGTGTGCACACACATGAAGTGTGTATATGTGAATGTGCATTTATGTGTGCCCACATGTATGCATGTTCATGGGCATTTATGTGTGTACACATAATATGAGTGTATATGTGAATGTGTGCTAACATGTATGTGCACACACACACATCTGTGTACTGTGAATTGTGCACATGTATACACATGCATGCACATGTGTGTGTTTATGTGGACACGTGAATGTGTGCATGCACATTTATCTGTGTACATGACACCAGTGTATATGTGAATGTGGGCATGTGTATGTGTGTGCGCATGACGTGTGTGTATGTGAATGTGTGTGCATGTTTGTACACATGTATGTGAGTGTGTGCACATTTATGTGTGTGCATGTGTGTGTGCACGTGGGTGAGGGCATCTGTGGGGTTGGGCAGGCAGGGATGGGTGACTCCATTGAGCCCACTCCAGGCCAGGCCCTGTCATATGGGCTGGACTTGGAGGTGACTAAGGCCTGCCTCAGCCTCACCCTCACTCCTCTACCTCTCCCAGGCTGGTTTGCTCTCTGTGACATTCGTGTGCCCTGTCCCTCATCTCTGCAGTGACCCTTAGGACCTCTAGGCCATGGATCCTCCAAGTAAAGGTACATGAAGTGACTCCTGAGCTGGTGTCATGTGCTCCTGGCAGCTGTGTTGGGATGAATGCAAGGCCCACAGGGTTCTGCCTGTGGTGGAGTGTGGGGTCCCGCTGGGGTGGGGGCTGGAGCCCCGGAGGAGATCACCACTGAGCTTGAGACCCGACAGGTGGAGCCCTGGCTCCTGCCCTGGGCAGTGTTGCCCGGACCCCATGCTGTCTGCTCGGCCCCCCACTCAGGACACAGCCCAGGGTGGGGCCATTTCCAACAGCAGCAGGATGGTCCAGCATGTGACCCAGGCTGGTACTGGCCTCTGGGGGCCTTGTCACCCTCTTCCCCAGCTGGCTGCTGCCTGCCCTGCATGGCCTCTCTGTGTCAGTTGCTGGGTTTGTTGAGGTTGAAGGAAGTCTGAGAAGGGTGGGGGACTTCCTGAGGGACTGCAGCAGGGAGGCTGGCTGGGCCTTGGTGATCCCCAGCTGCTGCCTCCTTGGTCCTCAGGCAGCCTCCCATCAGTCCCTGCTGCCTGGCCCTCCAGCCACTGATCCATTCTTCCCACTCTTGTGCCTTGATGCTGTTAGTGCCCAGCGTTGCCCGGCTCCCACCTGCCCCCACCTCCACCTGCCATCACACCGACAGCTGCCTTCCAAGGCCTCCATGGCGACTGAGACCTCCACCCAAAGTAGGCTTCACGAGTGTCTCTCTACTGTGGCTCCCTGCACAAAGGGTGCTCGAGAGTGGCTGTGAGCAGGGAGAGGGGTTTCCGACTCGTTCCCTGACAAACCGGCTTGCCACTGCCACGGTCAGAGGGCACTGGGGTCCTCAAAGTCAGGGGCTGGCTGTGGGTCGACTCTGCGGGTGCCAGATACTGAGTGCAGGGCATCTGTGTGGCCCTGCAGGTGCTCCTGCTGATTGCCCCCGGGTCGCAGTTGGGTGCTTTGGAGGCTCGCCCTGCAAGCAGAGCCTGGGCTGGGCAGGACCCCTGAGTCCTATGCTCACACTCTGTGCCACGGTTGGCCACCTTGCATGTGGACCCTCCACTCCAGGATCAGGCTGGGACGCCACACACCCAGGAAACCCCCCAGAGATATTTCTCGAATAAGCACCGTCAGTGAGCTCTCTCTGGGAAGCGAGAGTCCCCACCATTAGCCACGGCAAATGACGTCAGAGGTTGGTGTCGATGAATTTTTAAAACAACGCATCTGCATTTATCTGGGTTTATTTTATTTTAATATTTTTGTCTAGGTACCTTCCTGTTTAGGGGGCAGTGCAGCTGCGGGCAGGGCTGTGCCTGGAACATTCAGCGCGGGCTGTCTAAATATTTTATTCACCAGTTGCAAACAGGAAATATAATTAGAGGCCGGGTTCCCAGCACCAGGGAGAAGGAGTCTCACTGGGGGGCCAGGTCCCCTTTAATCTTCGAATTCACAGTGTTTGGATTACAGAGCCACAGGGACAGCCGTACAGGCTTTTTTTTTTTAATTACTAAAAGGGAGGCAAGGTTTCTGCAGATAGGAAACCCCTCAACTCTTGTGACATCTATTGAAATTTTAATAGACATTAAAATCCCTCCCTCAAAGCACTCACAGCCACTCTTGCTTGCTTTGAGTCACTGGGTTGGAAAAAACAAAGAGAAGGTTGATGGGGAAACAGGTAGAGGGAGGGAAGAGGTGGGGGTGGGAGGGAAGGATTGAGGCTGGGAAGCCAGGAGAGCCTCGAAGAGCTCGGGAACTAAACCCGGACAGGAGTGAGCTTTCTCGGTGAGCAGCCCGATTTCCTGGGCCCTTCCAAGTCCTGCATTTTCTGGGCAGAGGAGCTTCCTGGGTCCTGTGGGGGGGACCTGGCAGTCAGACACACTCAGGCTCTGGCCCTGGAAGTCCAAGCAGGCCAGTTCAAGGTCCACCATGTCCGCCTCGGGAACTCCAGGGGGCGCGGTGTGCATTTCCCGCACCCTTGCAGCCTGGATCTGTGGGCCTGTCAGGATTCAGGGACAGAGTGTTGAAGATGGGACCCAGGGCCCCTGTGCAGCTGTGCAGGTTGTGCGCTGCTTCCTGCAGGGGGCGCCATCTGCTGAGACTTGATGTCCACGGTGTCACCTGGAATTGTGCACCTCAGTGGTCCTGCTGGGAAAGTCTGAGTGGGGAGAGGACCTCGAGAATCCCTTGGCCCGTGCTGCCAGGTTGGGGCTCTGGAGCAGCGAGGTGCTGTTGTGGGCTGGCCAGTCTTCTGCCCTGGGCTCTGTGTTTCCTGGTGCTTTCCTCTTCCAGGGGGGATGGGTGAGTCTTCGTGCAGCTGGTCTTGGGTGGGTGAGGCCCCTGGCTGAGCTGTCTGTGGTGTGGCCGCCCCCTTCCGGGGCTGTCTTGCACCTCCATCCTGGCACCTGCTTTTGTTGCTGCCCCTTGCCAAGCCCTTGCTTGCCCTGCAGAATTCAGCCCCGACCCCAGTCACCCTCCAGCAGACCCAGGACTTCCAGCACGGGCCCTCAGCTGAGCAGGGCTTGGGAACTCCGTGCCTTCCCCGGGGAGGATGAGGTCCTGGGAGTCCCCTTCTGCTCGGGTCCCTGCTCCCTGAGCTCTGGGCTGTGCCTGTGGAATGAACAGGGAGGCCAGAGCTGCAGGAGTGTGGCTGTGTTGCTTCCCTCTTGCGTGGCTTGTCAGGGGAGGGGCACGGGGACAGCACTGGAGCTCAAGGCAGCTTGCAGGGCACGGAAAAGACAGGCCTCCTTTAACCCATGGTGTCCTGGGCAGGGTCCCTGGCCCTGGAGTATTTTCAGGAGAGCGCAGAGGCCAGCAACTGCCCAGGCTCTCTGGGGTGAGCTGACACCTGAGGCCAGCGGAGGTTGCCTCTGAGCCCCTCTCTCCAGCACCCCCTGCTCCTTCTACTGGGGAGCTGAGCACTAAAAACATCAGTGACAACAGTGACCCGGTGACGATGGAGGCAGCAACGATGGAAGTCAGATGGCCTTGACTTGTGTCCCAGGCCTCTACCCAGGAGTGGCAGGGCCCAGGCAGCCCCCAGGCCCTGGGCCTCCCAGGGTGCAGAATAGACCAGGCCCCACTGTGCTGTGACCCTCAGACTGCCTGGCCACCTGCTCATGCTGCTGCCCAGGTGGAGGCAAGGGGGCTGCACCCTCTACCACGGCCAGGCTGAGGACCGCCTTGCTGCAGTGCCAGCTGCTCCTGGTATCGGCTTTGGCTCTGGCTTCCCTGCAGATTTGAGAGGCACCATCTCAAGGAGGCTCCAAACTGGGACCTGGGATACCGTGGTGACAGGCCGGGGCACCCTCCAGGTGTCCCTCCAGACCTCAGCATTCCTCACCCTCAGGCTGTCTGCTGCAGCAAGCATCTGCTGACCTGATGGGTGCATCAGAGCAGGATTCCCACCAGCCCCAGCTGGGGAAAGAGGGATTTGCTGGAGAGAAGGGGGGAGGTGACAGAGAGGACTCACCATCCCAGGCTGCCACTGTGTGCCCAGAGTGGAGGGTGCTCTGCCTCCTCCCTGTGCCCCGAGTCCCCGAGGCTCCACCTTGCGTGTCTGCACCACCCCTGAGAGGACTGTCCCACCTGCATTCAGCTGCTGCTCAGGACGAAGCTGCCCACTGCTGCCCTTCCCCACTGAGGCGAGACTGGGTTCTGGCCCTGGCTGTGCTCGTGGGCGGACAGTGCAGCTCCAGCTGGGGTCTGGTGCTGAGGACATGCATGCATGCACCGCCCTTGCCCACATATGCACATGGTCACCCGCACACAGACGTGTGCACACCCTGCCACATCCTTCAGTCACACAGGCATGTGCTTGTCCCCCCAACTCCACTGGCACATGGACTTGTGCAAAGCAGCCACCTGTGTGCCACTGGGCACGAAGCTGGAGAGGGTTCCATGGGCCCCTGCCAGGCAGTGTCTGTCCCGGGCTCCACCATGTCACACCCAGAAAGCTGCCCAGGGCTCCCCCTGCCGGTTGGCCCTCCCAGAGCGTGAGATCACCCGGGCCGTCTCCCATTCCAGGATCTGCTCCTGGAGCTGGGTTCCTTTGAGCTGGAGGCGAGGAGACGCTTCAGCTGGCAGATGCCCACCTCCCTCCATTTCTAATTAAGCACGGGAACATGAGGGGCAGCAAGTCCGGCTGCTGAAATGTGAATCACGAGCTCCCTCCCTTCCAGATGTTTCCTCAGCCACGTTCCCCATGGGCTCCAGTGGGCTCATGTGCTTTTCCTAGTTTTCTCCTCCATCAGGAGCCTCCTTTAGGAGGCTGGTCAGGTGGATCTCAGTCAAATTCAGAACCTAAGCACTTATGTGGCATGCACTGGTGGCTTGACTCAAATCAGTCCTGGTGGCCTTGAAGTGGAAAACACCTGAGCTTTGCAGTGCAGTGGTGAGTTTAACCAGCGTAGCGGTGAGTTTTACAGTGCAGTGGTGAGCTTTGCAGTGCAGCGGTGAGTTTTGCAAGCTATCTGTGTTCTCCCACAGCCTGTACCAGTTGGGTTGGGGCCTGGAGTACAGCACAGCTCTCTTGGCCTTTGCAGCCCAGTGGGGGACAGAAAGAAAGCTGATGACCTCTCCAATTCCTAGGTAACCAGAATTGGGCCTGTTCCATGAGCACCAGGAATAGGCTTATTCCACCCGTGTTTATTGGCTCCTCTGTCCTGGGCTAGATTCCTCTGAGACATGGAGTGGGCAGTGCCATGGGCTCAGGGAAAGTCACACCCTTTGAGTCACGTGAAATCCTTCAGGCCCACTCAGCTGCCCCACCTCCACCCATGACCTTGCACCACCTCAGCACCCTGCATCTCTTAAGCCCTGCATCAGGGAAGCTGCATGGTTGGAAGAGGGAAGGGCCAGGCATGTGGGTGGGGAGAGATGGGCAGGGGATGACACTGTCCCAGGCACTCTACGCGCACCCAGGCACCTGTTCCTGGGGTTTCTCTGGCAAGTGAGAACTTCCTTTCCTGGAGAGTCGCAAAAGTCCCGGAGGAAAGGTCCTGTCTAGGAAGACTCAGCAACACACGGGAGAGAGGAAGAGGGGAAGCCCATTGCTTTCTCACTCCCTCGCTGCCCCCCTGCACAGAGCTCTGCATGGCCCAGGTCGCACAGCAAGGATAACGTGCTCACTGTCAGCGGCTGGCCATGCCCGTCATTGCTAACCAGCAGTACAACCTTCCCTGATCTCGGCACCTGTGCAAGTCCTTCTGTGTGGGCTCCCGGTGCTGGACGGTTAGATGCCACTCTTTGCTGTCCTTCTCACTCTGGAGAGTATCACTGAAGGGCTCTTGCTATGCTGGAGTGCTCTGCAACCAGGGAGACCCCTGCCAATCCATGACCACAGTGCCCAGGGGAGGTGTCTGAGGCAGTGTGCAGACAGGCAGGGGGCATGGTGGGACAAGGCAGGCCTGGTCCCTGTGGTCACACCAGCAACCTGTGTTTTTGTGGAAATTTAGCCTGGTGACACTCAGCGAGTTGAAGCTCTCAAAAGCCTTTCCTCATAGAGACAGGAGGGCTGGCGATTGGCCAGCCAACCCCCAAGCACAGAGGTGCTTCTTCCCCTGAGAATCACCCTGCCACCCTGAGCCTGCCACCAGGTAGTGGCTGTGTCTGAGCCTTGGCCCTGGGCATCCTTGCTGATGCCACTTCCTTGCCTGGCAAGCTAGACCCTGTGGCCACGTCAGACTTCTATGCAGGTTGGCACCTGCATAGACATTTGCATGTTTCATTGAAATGATCAATCTTTGGCTGCCTTACAACTGGATCATTGCTAATGCCTTGTCAGGGCAGCCAACAGAACCAGGAACACTACCTGCTGGTCAGTGGTGCCATCAGCCCAACCTGCTAGGCCTCACCTGCCATTCTCTGTGGCCTGGGGTACAGATCCTGAGGGGTGACCCATCCTTCCACCATCCCTCCATCATCTATACATCCACCTCCCCACCCATCTGTCCATCCATCCATGCATCCATCCATCCACTTTAGCACCCCCCCATCCACCCATCCACACATCTGCCTCCCCACCCACCCATCCACC
>PVKS010008676.1:0-43938 GCA_004027875.1 Aplodontia rufa | reverse complement strand
TCCACCCGCCCAGCCACACGTCCACCCACCTACCCACCCCATCTACCTACCCATCCACCCATCTATCCAAGAATTATCTATGCAATCATCCATGTTTTTATTGATCCATCTGTATTCATCCATCTGCTCCATCTTCCCATGCATCTCTCCATCCCATGCACGTGCATTTGTTTATCCACTCATCCATTTACTTATCCTTCCTCTCACAATACATCCATTCATTCATTCACCCATCGGTATTTTTGAGCAGCTTAATGATCTCATTTTCTCTGGCCTTAATTTTTCTTATTTGTGAAAAAGAAACAGAGACACCCATTTCGCACAGCTATGATGAAGATCGTGTTAGACGGTGTGCTGGGACAAGGACTTGGGAAGGGGTTTGTGGGGCCGTGGGCAGGGCAGCTGTGTCCTACCTTGGCAGGTCTCTCAGCATGATAGGCTTCCTAGCATGGTGGGTGTGAGCCCAGGACTGTACCGTGCACCTCTCCGGTTCCACCCTTCTCCTGGTCCTTCCCTGACTCCCTTGCAGCAAGGAGGGACTATCAGCAGAGGTGCCTGGTCTCACTTTAGGTATGAGCCACTCTGCTTCCTCCTATCCTTTGCCACAGCTCCCTGGAAGGCCTGAGCTGGGGGACAGGGCCACAGGGCAGACACAGACTGAGGGTCTGAGTCACAGCTGGAAGCAGCTATCAAGGAGAGCCACGGGACAGCAGCTGATTTTGTTGAGCAGGGAGCCACTGGGATTCCAGGTTTATTTATGACTTCTGCAAGGCCTGTCCCATCCTGATCAGTGTGATGATGTGTGCGCACCTTCTAACAGGCAAGGGCAGGCTGGTGGGACAGCTGGAAGAGGGCCTCAGCTCAAGCCTGAGGGCCAGGCCAAGACCTGACACTGCCTGTGTGCAGCTGGCCAGCTCCCGTCCCCCCGGCCTCCTTATCTGCAGGAGGGTGTGACACTTGTCACCAGAGGACAGATGCTTGGTGGGTGGACAGAGCGTGGTGCTGGTGGAGAGGCAGGGGGCCTGAGCAGAGAGCAGGGCCTGTCAGGGACCCAGTCTGTGTCCTCTTCCTTCTTGGTCCTGCATGCACCACCCATGCCCAGCCCTCACAGTCCTGGGATGCCCTCCCTTTCTAGTCCAGCCCTTGAGACCTACGGGAGCTGCTGAGAGTTAGACCCTGTCCAGGGACCAGTCTGTCCTGGCCATTTAGCACCCATGGGCCAGGCAAGAACACAGGGGCAGCCTGAGCAGGGTGCAGGGGCAGAGCTAACCCCAGACAGGCCTGGCGCCCTGTCCTGCCTGCCATGTCCCTGTAGCCTCAGGACCTGAACCCCTGTTGGGACAAGGTGTGGGTCTCCTGCTCCGGTGGAAACGTCTGCCCAAGTCAACAGAGGGGGAAAGTGAGACACCCCCAGGGAGGTCTGTCTAAGATCCAGGGTGGGTCACCGGCCGAGCCAGGGCCAAGCACAGGTCCCCTCCCTCCTGGGTGTGCATGCTAGGTGCAGGGTGGTGTGGCCGTGGAAAACAGGACAGGCGTCCACCAGAACATTCCACAGAGGCCAAGGGCAGCCTGGGATCCTCTCTGCAATTTTACCTTTCAAGTCTCTCCCAGGGGGCTCTAGCTGGACAGCTCCGCCCCCACACTGCAGCTTGGCAAATTCTCCAGATCAGGCCAAGGGAGGCAAAACTACCCCCAGCCCGGGATGCCCCAACCCCAGCTTGCACACTGTGGTTTTAGAAATAGACTTCCCCGTTTGCATTAAAGTCATGAGATACTGGCTCAAATCATAACGGAAGACGCCTTCCTGCCCAGCGTCAGCTGCCGGGGGACGGTGGGCTCAACCGTGGCTACGAAAGCCCTGCCTTCATCCTGAGCCGTTTATCCCAGCCCGATCTGAGCAGCAGTTGCTGTGTTTAAAGATGCACACACAGGCCTGTGAGCTTGCCGGGCTCTCATGCAGGGATTTTTATATTTCCTCTCCTCAATCGTGAACGGATGATGAATTATTCACCAGGCTACGCCAGAAGCCCCAGGGGCAGGCAGGCTTGCTGACAGCAGCTGGGGGGCGGGGGAGCCGGGGCTGGGCAGGCAGAGCCGGTGGTGGTGGGGCTGGGCCTAGGGAGAGCACCCAGCTGGGCTGGATCCCTGCCTGCAGTCTGCAGCCTCCTTGCTCTGGGCACTTCCATTAGCTGAGGACAAACGGCCAGTGATTTGGGCTTTCTTAAGGCAGGTAGGCGGGAAGTGATGCCGGGGAGGTTTGGTGTTATCTGAGCCTGGGGACTTCAGGGCTTGGCGGAGGCAGAGGGAGGCAAAGGCTTGGGACAGGAGACTTCCCCTCTGCGTGGCAGCACGGTTTGCAGAACCCTTTCAGATTTTTCACAGCCTTTGGATTTAATGGCCTGGGTTTGAACCCCAGTTCCGCACTCTGGCTGTGTGGTCTTGGGAAAGCGCCTTAACCTCTCTTCATCTGCAAAATGGGGCTAATTCTGTCTGCCTACCTCTTGGCATTGCTGTGAATATTAAAACTCATAATAATGGGAGGCTGAAGAGGTGCTCAGCAGATAGAGTGCTCACCTGGCATGCACGAGGACCAAGGTTCAAATCCCAGCACCATGTATACAACTAAATGTCAGAAAAACAAAAACCAGATGGAAAAATAGGTAAAGTTGATTCGCTCTTTGTCTCTCTCACACTCTCTCCCTTGCTTTCTCTTAAAAGAAAAAAAAAATAAAAAACAAACAAACAAAAACCCCTAACAGGGTAAGTGCTTGGCAGGGCTAGGCATGTGTCCACCAAGTGTAGTTGACATCGTCATTGTCACCATTTTCCCAGCACGTTTCCCCCCCTTCCCTGAGGAAACCACCCCAGCGAGCTCCTCCTCCATGGCCAAGGGCAGGTGGTGGGTGTGAGCCCCATCCCTGCCCTCAGGGACCAACCCAGCCCAGCTCTCGCCCCTCAGGGTTGGGGTCCCTGGGGGCTCCCCTCTCCTACTCTCTCAGAGCACCTGTCCCCATGCCTGGCTCCCCACCTGGGCTAGCTCTTCCCTGTGGGGACCCTCACTGCTCTGCTCTCTGAGCCTGCCGAGGTCCTTGGTGCACCTGCTGGCTTTCCCTTCTCTCCTGCCCCTGCCTCCTAAATCCCATCTCTCTCCAAGGCCAATGAAGCCAGAAGAGGTGGGTGAGCATTGGCCTCCGGAAGGAACCGCTCCAGGGGACACTGCCCCCTGACACAGAGGACTACCTGGGACCCACAGCTGGGAATGGCGGGTCGTGTTCTGAGCCCTAACTCCCGCCATGTGGCCGTGTGGTGGAGGGAAGGTGTGCCCGTCCTCGGGCCTCCTGGGCACGGTCCCTCTCAGCCCGGCACAGGTTCTACTCGAGCTGCAACACCAGAGTTGCACGGTCCGCGAGAATGCGTTAAACCAGCCACAGCAGTCTTTTCACAGGTGGCATATTGAGAGACCCATCAGCACGTGGCTGTCTATCACCAGGCTGGCAGAAACCACCAGAAAGAGAAATGAGCGGCAATGTGGTTTGTCTGACGGGTGTTCTGGGGACGGTCGAGAGCTCCCTGGGGCCTCCGCGTCTTCTCTGACAGCCTCTGGTGCCCAGGAGGCTCCATGGGGAGAGGTCCAGGCACATGTGTCCACCAGTTCCGGTTCTTCTAGGGAGGTGAGGCCAGCAGCCCCACTCCAGGCCCTGCCCAATGGCAGGGGCCAGGGAGCCGTGGGCCACATGGGAGTCCAAGCTGTCCAGGGTTGATGCTCCTGGCTTGGAAGGACCCCCACCCCCACCCCAGGTGACAACCCTCATTCACACCGCTCAGGGTACCAGGACAGATTGCAGAGTGCTGTTCCAGAACGTTCCATTCCTGGCAAGGGTGTTGCAGTGACTGCTCCTGTGCTGGGGACAAGGCATCTGCTGCCACAGTCCCCAGGGCCACAAGACAGAGAAGAAACCACCTGGACATTGTGGTCCTGGTGGTGTTTTGCTTCCACAGTCCCCCTGCTCTGTGCCTGCCAGCCTTGGGCACCACTGGACTGCACACTCTTTGGGTTCAGCCAGGGCTTCCCTCTGCTACAAGCAGGTCCAACCCTGCCGGCCCTGGCCTTCTCAGCACACCTACGTTCTGTCCACCCTCCAGGTCTCAGGTTCGATGGCTGAAGGTTCTGCTGGGAAGCCTGCCTGCTCTGTGCCTCTCCCAGCACTTCCTGGGTGCCTGCTGCCCTGCCCTGGACTTCCAGCCCTGAGGAGGCCCACTGAGGTGGGGTCTCTGGCTAGGACAAAGCTTAGCAGAGCATCTACCCAGGCCCCTGTGGGTGGGCACAGGAAGGTCGGCCGAGGGCACTGTGCGGGAGGCCTCTCCAAGGAGGGGTTGCTGGCCTTCTGCAGGCGTGGGCCAAGAGGAGGGCACATGGGGGTCTTGCTGGGCTGGGTGGAGGCCAGGCCCTTAGCCTGGTGCAGAGTCTGTTACTACTGTGGCAGCTACGCTGGGCTCCGGTCAGCTGCTCCTCATCATCACCTTGTTTGTATGAGCAAGCTTGAGGGAGGCTGGGAGGGCTTGGTGTCACCGAGATTCTCCCAGCAGGCTTTATGCTGCCTCAGGGTCACGGTTCCCAGGGAGGCTGCAGAAGAGGGTAGAGTGCCCCGAAGTGCTCCGCCAGCCCAGGGAGGACCCCTTTTCACCTGCCCTGGCTGGCCGCTCACTGCCTGACATCCACCTGCCACCCCCAGACCTTGGGGCCATCAGGGACCCATTGGCTGGTCCCCAGGTGTGTGTTCTGATGGGGCCTTCATGGGCAGGCTGGCATGGGCATTCCAAGCCCCTTCTCACATCTGCTGCCTTTCAGCCACTCAGCAGCCAGGGGAAGAGCCCGGGCAGCCCCCTCAACTCACAGACGAGGCTGGGGGTGCTTGGCGGCTGAAGCAACTCGCCTGCCAGCCTGGGACAGCCGTGGTCAGTGTGGTGTCCAACTCAGGAGCCCTGCGTCTCCACTAGACCTGGAAGGGGTGGAGGTGACCTGATCAGTCCACCGAAGAGACCCGGGGAAGGAGTTAACCTTCGTTCACACTTAGATGCAGTAAATATCTTCTCGTAAGAGCTTTGCTGAGATCTAATTCTCACAGCACATAATTCATCCCTTAAAGTGTGCAGTTCAGTGGCTTTCAGCACACCCGGGGTTGTGTCTGGCAGCAGCATTAGTTACAGGGCATTATGATTATCTCAGGAAGACCCCGGCCCTTCAGCTGCCGCTCTCCCTCTGTCCCTGAGTGCCCCTGGGCACCTTCTGTCTACGGATTGCCCCTTCTGGGCTTGGTACACATGGGCTTGTTCACATTGGTCTTTTGCGTGGCATTTGCAAGGTCGCAGGTTTGGCGTGGGTCAGCACCTGGCTCCTTTCCATCGGCTCCAGGGCTCGAGGTGGCTGCCTGTTGCGCACCTGTCCCTCTGCTGATAGTATGAACGTTGCACTCTGGTCGTCAGGAATGCTGCCGCTGTGAGCATGGGTGAACGTGGCATGGGGACACGCTCTGCTCCTGAGTACACTAGGAGTGGCCTGCTGGGCGTTGGGAGGTCTGCGCCAGACAGCCTTCCGAAGGGGCCTGCCACATTCCCGCCAGCCGTGTGCGAGGGTGCCTATCTCCCCTCCATGGCTCCAGCTGGCCTTGGCCGTCTCCCACCTGCCTCTGTGGCCGCGTCTCCCTTCGGCCACTTTCCACCCTCCTCGTGGTTCAGACAAGGCCGTGCCCCGGCTCTCGGTTCCACACGCTGCACCCCAGGGCTTAGCACTCTGCCTGCTGAAGCCCTCCTCATTCCAGCCCAGCCCCGTAGTGGGCAGAGTTCTCCCCACCCAGATGAGATGGGGCAGTGGCAGCCAAGGTCAGGAGCCACACAGGAAGGGAGCTGCTTCCCACTTGGCCTGGACCCCACAGCCTGGCTCCTCCTGGAGGCAGGGAGGCAGCTCAGGCCTCTGGCAGGCCCCAGAGACCATTTAGCTGCTTTCCCAGGAAAAGGACGGGCCAGGCGCGTATTTTTCCTCTCTGCCAGAGAAGCCCTGTGTCTGTCACAGCCGAGCAAATTTATGTTAGCAGCTAAACTGACAGAACATTCGCGGCACACGCTGCTCCCAGAACCCGCCCTCCGCGGCTCGCGGCTGATTAATAAGTCAAGCCGAGTCCGTAAATCCATCCACGCAGCCGCCAGTGTGTCTTGCAGGAGGCTCCTCTCCTGCCTGGTGAGGCGCCATGGCTGCAGGGGCCGCCACGGGCCGGGCGGCAGGCACCGTGGGTGCTGTAAGCTGGCTGGGCGCTCCCTCTAGAGCTTTCTGGGTGCAGGTGTGGTGCATCAGCACTCCTGTCCCTAGCCAGCAGATGCCACCCACCCAGCCTAAGAACTAAATTAAATGACATTGCAGGGGCCATGTTCCGGGAGAGGTAGCTTCAGGGTTGCTTCCTGGGTCCAGTTAGATGTGGCCGCTGTCCTCTGGGTCCTTTTGGGTTTTTAGGAAATTGACTGTTGTCTGCTAGCATTTCCCCTATCGTAAGTGCTGACTAAGCCTATGGATCCCCATGCTCTCTAAATGTTTGACACGGATTCTTACAGTCAGTGGGTTAGTGATTGGGACCAAGGGTCCTGCCTGGTGGGTGGCCCTGGGCACATCTAGGTGTGCAAAGCCTCAGTTTCCTGCCTGCTGAGGGGTGCGTGAGAGCCACAGGGGTCTGGAGGCTGAGCAGGGTGCCCACTTTGGTTCTCGAGTTGACCCTCCTGCTTCACTCTCTGTGTTCTTTCTTCCCTCCTCTTCCTCTGACTTCAAGCATCTCTGGGGCATTTGCTCTGGGCCATGCCACTTCCAGCCTGGTCCTCTCTCAGGGTCCACAGTCCAAGATGCCAGCCCCCACCTGGTGGGCAGGGCACGGCCCATCCCTAGCCTCCCAAGCCTGTGGCTGGCTGGGCTGTGCCTGAGGACGCCCACAAGGGCCCTGCTAGCACACTTGCCTGTGGAGCGGCCCGGTGGGAGACAGCCTAGCTAGCTCTCCCTGCAGACTCCCCCGAGACTCCCCCAATCGCCGTGCGCACCTGCACACGTCTCCCCAGTGTGGAAGGCCTGGGTCTGCTTGGTCACCTGCTCACCTGGGGAAGGGCCCTGGGGTAGTTACCTGCTTACAGCTGTTGCAAATGAAGCTGGAACAGCATTTGTGCTTCAGGTTTTCCACAACCGCGCTCTCCTTGCTGAGGGATGTGCCTGGGAGAGCCATCTCCGCGAGGTCCAGCCACCCTGAGTTTTGCTTTATAAAGAACTGTGGGCCCGTCTTCCAGTGTGGCTGCAGCACCTCTCAATCTTGGGGTGATGCAAGGCCAGGTCCCCACAGCCTCCCCAACACCCAGTGTGGTCTGTACTTGCTGTTAGCACTTGGCCAGGTCAGCGGGGACCGCAATGTGGCTGTAGCTCATACTTCCCTAGTGGCCAACGACGCGGGGCATCTTTTCCCGTACCTCTCTGCTGTCTGCTCACTCTTTCTGGTGAGACATCTGTTCATGTCTTTGCCCATTTTGGAATTGAATTATTTTCTACATTGATTTTTGAGAATTCTTATTTTTTTTTAAAGAGAGAGAAGGAGAGTGTGAGGAAGAAAGAGAATCAATTGTATTTAACATTTTCATCTGCTTTTTGTTTCTCCAACACAGTCGAGTACGTGGCGCTGGAGTTCTAACCCAGGTCCTTGCGCATGGCAGGAAAGTGCTGTACTACTGCCCCCACTCCGGCCTGAGAAGTCTCCTATGCTATAGATTCCTGTCCTTTGTCAATCATGTCATCTGCAGGTATTTTCCTCTTTGCCATCCTCTTATCGGGGTCTTTTGCACGAAAATGGGTGAGGGTCAATCAGCTGCCACCTTTATGGAACATGCTTGTCTAGTTTAAGAGCTCCATCCTCATCCTGAAGATTTTGCCTAGGTGTTTTCTAGAAGCGTAAGACTTACATTTTAAACTTAATGGGATTCTCCTAGTGTGCATGGCTGATCCACCCTCATTTGCTGTAAATATTATCCATTCTGCATTGAATTTTTTCTGCACCTTTCTCAGAAGTGAATAGGCATATTTGGGGGTTGAACTCCAGGTCCTTTTGGGTTCCATAGATAGTGGTGCCTGTCTGTGGGCCAGTGCCGCACTCCTGTGCAGTGAGACTGTGTGGGAACTTCCACGTAACTATGCAGTGGCTTCTGTGCAGTAACAACACTGGACACAGCCATCCCTCCTCTGTGTAGTAAGCACCACCGTTGGACAGAGCCATCCCTACTGTGTGTAGTAAGGACCACTGTTGGACAGAGCCATCCCTCCTCTGTGTAGTAAGCACTGCCATTGGATAGAGCCATCCCTCCTGTGTAGTAAATACTGCCATTGGACAGAGCCATCCCTCCTGTGTAGTAAGGATCAATGTTGGACAGAGCCATGCCTCCCACAGTGTTCTTTCTCAAGCTCATGGCAGATTCCAGGTCTAATCCTTCGTAGCTCTTTCTTTAAAGGTTCCTTCTTTTCAGAGTGCTTTCTGGAATAAGCCCGTCAATGTTTTCAAGCCAATCCATAGAGCAGTTATAGGAGAGCTGGCCTCCGGTGCCTTGGCACTCCCATCCCTGCCACACCATGGCTTCATTAGCCCTTCTGATTTCCTCTGTCTTTGGGTGGTCTACAGGTGACCCTGCCGGGCCTGGGCTGTGTGGACAGTGTGTGAAGTGAGACCTCAGATGGTTGGTTTGGGGAAATTTCCCAAGCCGTCCTGCTGCTGAGAATTATCTGAGGTCCTTGTTTAATTTCTTTCCTGGAGGAGTGAGGTCGAGGGTGGGTCCCCAATTAAGTGCCCCCACATTTGGTTCTCCCCTAACTGACTGGAATGGGTCTCTAGCTCCTTGGAGCCCAGGTGTTGTCCCTTTAAGCCTGAGAGATAGCCACGGATCATGGGGACACCTGGGGCCTCTTTCAAAACCCACAGCGGTCACCTCCACAGAAGGAGCCACCGTAGGAGTCACAGAAGAGCAGAGACCTCAGGGAAGTCAGCAGCATGAAGGTGAGTGCAGCAGGGTCAGCGCCTCCCTTTCCCTGGACTGTCGGTCACCGTGAGCTGCAGGAAGCTCGCAGGCAGCACTGTGATGGACCTCATAAAGTCACCTGTGAGAGAAGTACACGATGAAGCAGACGCCCAAAGGCATCCACACGATTTCAACTTCCCAGACTGGGAATGATGTGAAACTAAAACACACAGCTTAGTAATGGTGAAAAATTAATGCTGACAATTTAAGTGGTGGGGAGAAAACTTTAAAATGGGGGAGGAAAACAGGAAAAATCAATGTTGGAAGAAGTGCCCCACAGGGACACCTGGTGGTTGCGGAGGCTCCTCCTTCCCCGATGCCCACCCTGCTGAAGCCCTGCAGGTGGCAGCCGCCCTTCCCTGCTGCCCTGGGGACGTGCATCTTCTGCGCCGCTCTCTGAACTGCAGGGCTCCCCTGCCCCATCCTGCCCAGGCCTCTGCTGCCCGGGTGCAGGGAGCCCCCTCCCAAGCTGCTCCAAGCGGCTCTGCTGACCTGGCCCTGGCAGAAAGGATGGGGACCGGAACGGAACTGCAGCACTGCTGCCCAGGGCCCTGGAGCCTCGCGCGTCTTCATCCTCATTTTCAAACCAGGTGGGAGCCTTGCTGCTTACCCAGGGGAGCGCAGCTTTGAGTCACTAGAAGCTCCTGGAACTCTCAGCTGCAAGGAGGGCCAGGTGGGCAGGGAGGCCAAACCCCTCCCCAGAGTGAGGCTTTCCGCCCCCTCGCCTTTTCAGTGGGATTGTGGTTTTGCGGATTTTGACATTCCAGATTTTAGCCTTTCAGGATTAGGATTTTTCAGGACTTCAGAATTCACGAGTTTTAGACTTGGGATTTTGATCTCATAACATTTCAACATTTGGGGTTGGGTCTTTTGGGGTAATGATGGGCACCAGGCTCTGAGAGAGGACAGCCCCATGGCTGGGGATGCCCGGTTGGGGCTGGAGACACACTGGGCTTCCTGTCCGCAGACCTTGATGGTCCCCCGTCATACACAGCAGCTCAGGAGTTCCTCGAGAGGCCTGTGCCCTCACAGTGTCCACGCAGGTGGGAAGGGCAGGGCATCGGGAGGGAAAGGAGCTTCGGTGCTGGGTTTCCCCTGGGGAGGCTGAGCCCAGGACAAGTCCCCAGACAACGCACATGGAGTAGAGGCAAAGGCCACTGGAAGCGTGGCCCTGACTCCAGGACCCAACTTGCCCCGGCCTGGCTGTGGGCCTCTCTCTACTCAGGTCCTCACAGGGCCTCCAGCCTCCTCCTCACCTGGCCATGTAGGGCCTGGGCTGCCCACCTGTCTCCTGTGCTCTAGGAAAGCAGAGGACAGGGCAGTGTGCTGGGGCTCTGGAAATCTACAAACACGAAGGGGATCCTGCTTTTTCTTTGTATAAATGCCAGCCAGCACTGTCAATGCCACACGATGAAGCCCAGAGATCAGCACATTCTACACCCTGCTGTGCAGGTGGGGAAACTGAGGCACAAACAAGGACAGGGACGTGGCCAGCAACCAGCAGCCTTCCTTCCACCAGCATGATGGCCCTGGGAGGAGCCAAGTGCTCGCAGGTGCAGGCCTCTGACTCACGGAGTCTCTTTCCGGCAATGTCTCTCATGAGAAGGGGGGGACAGGAAGCAGCCTCTCACGCTCACGGCTCCTGGAGATGGCAGGCACTCCCCGCCACACCCTGCAGGGCCACAGGGCGATGACACCAGGGTGGTCAGAAGATACGAGCAGGTCTGGGGGACATTAGGCCAGATCCTCAATGGGGCTCCTAGGGAAGGGTGAGGCAGGTGGGGTGAGCACTTTAGGACTGCCAGTGGGCTTTGGACTGTAGGTGGCCTCCTGTTGCCTGGCATTTGACAAGTAGAGAGCTTTCCGGAGGTGTCCAGCATCATAACACACAGAAGATAAAAAATAACTACAGCAGCCCTCCCCCACCCACACTTGTGGTTTTGCTTCCCAAATTTCGGTTACTCCCAGTCAACCACAGCCTGGAAATATGAAATGGGAAATTCCAGAAATAAATACTTCCTAAGTTTTAAATTGCGCACCATTCTGAGCAGATCGATAAAGTCTCATAACCTCCCCGTCCACCCTGCCTGGGATACAAATCATCCTTTCGCCCTGTGTATACACCTTGTATATGCTACCCACCCGTTAGGCACTGAGCAGCCATCTGGTAGCACAGTCCTGTGTCCAAGTGGCCCTTACGTAGTAGCCTGACACTATGTAACTGTGCCCACTGTGCCCATGTCACTCAGGACCCCATCTTACCTCACGTACACTGCCATCTCACATTATCATAAGACTGTGGGTAATAACACAGTAAGGTATTTATAGAGAGGCCCCAGTTACATAATTTTCATTAGTCGATTATTATAATTGCTCTATTTACTATTAGCTATTGCTGTTACTATCTTATTAGTACTAGTTTAAGAGTTAAACCTTATTACAGGAGAGAAACTAGTCAACATAAGTTTCAGTACTCCTGCAGTTTGGGGGTCTTGGAAAAAGACCCTGTGGCTAGAGGTTCAATCCCAATCTCTCTGGAAACACTCTTGCAGAGACACCCAGAAGGAGTATAGTACCAGCTCCTTGGTGTCCCTTGCCCAACCAAGCTGACACATGAAACAGACCCTTATAGTTGGCCCCAGAATGAATTAGGACAGCTCTGTCCACACCACACCCGCTCTCTAGAAGAGGTTGGGGGAGGCTGAAGTTTCCTCCTATGGGAGTGGTCGGATTCCCCAGTGGGCCTGTCTGGGCCTGGTGCCATCTGTCCCAGCAGGTTGGCGATCATCACTCAGCTTCGTTAATAGATCCAGGCCTGTCAGATGGTCTACACTCCCCTGTGAGTTTTGATAGACTGTCTTTGAGAGACAGGTCCATTCCACGTCAGTTATCAAATTATAGCTTGCTTCTAAATTTCGTGCAAATAGACTCATACCCTACGTGCACATTGGCATCCGCCTGCTTTGTTCAGTGTTATATCTGTGCGATTCGTCTGTTCTTATTTCTTATTGCTCAGGACTTCTTGTTTTCTGAGCATATGCCCCAATGTACGTGTCTGCTCACCCATTGGTCACTTGGGTTGCTGGCAGGTTTTGGCTGCTAAACAGCTGCTCTGGACATTCTTATACTCAGCTTATTTCTGTAGAATAAGAGTTCAAGTTGCTCCAGAATCTTAACGCTTATTATTACCTGTCTAACTTTAGCCATTCCTTAGGTATAAGGGAATATCTCTCCCTGTGATTTTAATTTGCATATCTTGGGTGGCTAATTGTATTGAACACCTTTCATGTGTTAATCGGCTTTTGTGTAAGTTCTTTTGAGAAGCATCTGGTCTTTTGCCCTTTGAAAAGGCTGGGCTACTTCACTGGATGAATGGATCCAAAAACTGTGTTGCATGTATATACCATGGAGCTCTACTCAGCAATTAGAAACAACAATATTGCAGTCTTTTAAGATAAATGATGGCAATGGAGAAATCATGCTGAGCAAAGTTAGCCAAACCCAGAGAGTCAAGGGTTGAATGTTTCTCCTCATTTGTGGAGGCTGGAGCTAAACCCAGGCTTGGAAGACAGGCTGCCAAACTCATGTATTAGACCCAGCAAAGGCACAGCAACACATAATCTAGGGCAACCGTAGGTATGTGGGGAGGTAGATGAGGAAGAGGGAAGAGAGAGGAGGGTAGGAAGGGAGCTAGGGAGGCAATCAACAATGTAGGAAACTCTACCTCCCTGAGAATCCAAATAATACTTACGCAATCATTTAATTCTGGAAGATTCACAATCTAAGCCTTTATATCGCTTGTAGGGACGAAATATAGAAGAATCAAGAGAATGGGGCAAGGGCAATGTGGGGGTAATTCTGGTTTAAGAATGAATTCATATCCTATTATTATTTTATGTGCATCTATAATTATACAGTAACTCAACCCCTTAATAAAGAGTAAAAAATATTCATGCACATGACATATTTAAGGTCACAAAAAATTGGGCTATCTACTTTTTCTTTTTGTTTGTAGGATTCTTTATAATTCTTGATTCAGCTTCTCTCTTGGATCTGTGTTTTGCAGTTACCTCGTCTGCTTTCTGCCTTTTGGCTCTCATGGTAATGCCTTTGGATATTAGAACTTCTTCATTTCAATGAGGTCCAATTTTTAAATCAAACTTTTATTTTAGGGTTATTGCTTTTTTTTTTTTTTGAAAGAGGGACAGTGAGAGAGAGTGAGAGAAAGAGAATCAATTTTTATTTAGTTTCTCATGTGGCCTCTGTTGCTCCAACGGTTTGCTGTGTACGTGGTGCTGGGGTTTGAACCTGCGTCCTTGTGCATGCCGGGCAAGTGCAATAAATGCTGAGCCACTGCTCCAGCCCCAGGTTATTGCTTTTGCTCCTAACAAAGCTTAGGCTAGCCACAGGTCATGAAGCTATTTTGTCATCTTGTGGAATTTTAGTACGCCATCTCTCACCTTATTGAGGCCCTCCCTAGAACTAATTTTGGTGCTTGAATGTGAGGTAGGGGCAAGATGTTCATTCTCATGTGTGTATTCAACTCAGCCAGCACCATTTGTTGAAAAAGATTTTTGTTCTGTGTGTGTGTGTGCATGTGTGCATGTTTCTGGATGCTCAACTCTACTCCGTGGCCTAGGGGCCTATTCCTATGCCCAGACTCCAGCTGTCACTCACTGTGGCTTCTGATTCGTCTTGATCTCTGACAGCAGGAGCCCCAGCTCTGTTCCACATCTTCAGGGTACTCCAACATTCTTTCTCCTTTGAACCTGATGCATTGTTTAGATTCAGTTTGTCGCTTTCCACAGAGCGTGTTGAGCTGCTGGGGTTCCAACCCAGGTCCTCGTGCATGCCAGGCAAGTGCTGAGTCCCCTCTCCAGCCCCCATGCTGAGCTTTTGAGTCAGATGACTTTGCGGGGAACCGATGTCACAGCATTGAGCCTGTCCACACGTGGACCCAGAATGCCTCTCCACATATTCAGTGGTGTCCTGCGGCACTAAGTGGAGACACTGTGCACATCTCACAATTCCGTTTATTCTTAGGTACTGGGTGCTGTTGAAGGGGCATTTGAACGATCGTATTTCCCGTGTTCGTTGCTACTGTATGGGAGTGCAGTTTATTTTTGCATTTCATCTTTTCCAAGCGATCGAGCTGAATCAAATGGCCGATGATTTGTCCTTTATTTCCCACACACGCACTCACATTTGTGAATGATGGCCCGTGCGTTCCTTCCTTTGAGGACTTTGCGTGCTTCCTTTCTTCCTCTGGCCTTCTGTACCCCGAGGGCCTCTGGAGAGGCTGAGTAGAGGCTGAATAGTTACCCTGCAGCCTTGGGGTAGCTCTCCGCGCTCCCTGCCGCTTCGGTCAGGAGAACCTGCGCGTTCCCCAGCCTTGCCGTTGCAAATGTCAGAAACGGCTCTTCAAATTCCACACCACACTAAAGCCGTGTCTCTCACTTGTGTCACAAGCCACTGGGGAGAAAATGAGCTTCATCCTGTGGCAGAGCATGGTCTCCAGCCTTCTGAGCACCAGTGCCACCAGAATGACACGGGCGCCTCGGGAATGACGCTTCCTGTCATTCCCTGCTGCCGTCCTCCACGTTCTGCACATCGGTGGCTATGCTTTTTCTAGGAAGTCTGCAGCGCTGACCCTAAGCTCTCATTTCCTACTTAAACTTTGCTGTCAGCATAAAGAAAAGCGATTATTTTTCTTCATATTAATTTTGCATCCAACAACTGTGCTGCATCTTCTCCTTTATTCTGATCATTTATCTTATGTTTATTTGGACTTTTTAATGGGGGAACCAATCAGATCTTCTGCAAAAATGACAGTTTTGCCCCTTCCTTTTATCCTTTTTTGTAGCAAGGATTGACTCCAGAGGGGCCTACCCACTGAGCCACACGCCCAGTGGTTTTATCTTCTTATTTTGACACAGGGTTGCCTCTTCCTTTGAAGGCCTGTATTGCATATTTCTCTGGCTTCCAATTCCTGCCCGTGCTGACAGTATTGAAAGGGGTCACCTTTGTCCAACTCTCAGTTTGAGAGAGAAAGCTTTTAATGCCTGAGAGTTATTGTGATTTTTCCACCTGGCTTTTTGAAGACAGCCTTCCTTAAATCCAGGAAGTTCCCTTCTATATTTAGCTGCCAGTCCTTTTATTTTAAAATCATGTGTGACTATTGACAATTGGTATTAGCATTTCTTTAATCCGACTGAGATCGAATGTTTGAAAACGTCGTTTTGTCCCTACCTCAAGGCGCCGCTGACTCATTCAGCCCCTGCTGTGCTGCTGACATCTTGGTAAGTTCCTGGAACTTGATTTTTAAACTTTGATCCGGTCCTGTTTATCAAGATTCCCTTCTATGGTCATTAATTTTGGCATCAGCTAAAAATACTCATCCTAGGTCCTGAAGATGTTCCCCTATATTTTCCTCTAATTTTTTATAATTTTATATTTTGCATTTAAGTCTCAGACTGGTTTTCAATGAGGTTTTGCGTGGGAGACGAATCTGAAGTCAAGGCAGGGCAAGGGCTGTCCTTCTCCACGTGTGGCCTCTGCAGCCCGTCCCCCCACAGCTGGCCACACTGAAGCGTGGTGACTCCTGCTCCTGTGTCTGGCTGCTCCTCCGCCAGGGCCGCAAGCTGTCACCGTGACTTTCAGCAAGCTCTAGCATCAGGCCTGTCGCCTGGTCTCTTCTTTTTCACAGGTGTTTGACCCGGTGGTAGATTCCAGTTGCATTTCCATATTGCTTGTTCCTATGTCCTTTGTGTTTCCATGTATATTTTAGAAGAAGCTTGTCTTTATCTATGAAAACCTCACCACTCCACCGCTCCGTCTCTCCTGCGCCTCCAGCCCTGGCCTCTCCAGCAGCTCCGATGCAATTGTGGGTGAGGTGAGTGCTTTAGTGGAATGTCTTGCTCCCCTGGGGAAGTCACCCTGCCACAAGCTCGTGAGCTAGCTGCAGGTGCTGAATTGTGCATGTCTCTTTGAGACAGACCTTAAACATGTAGCAGATGGCAGATTGATTCTCTAATTCATGAATGCTTCCTATAATGTCATTTTCCAGTGCTAACCATCCTTGGATTCCTGGAGTAGACATGGCACACGGTCCCTCTGTGCCAGAGCCAGGTCGCTCTGAGCTTGTTCAGGATCCTCAACCACATTCAGGGTGAGGTAGATCCTAGCTCGCTTTCGGTACTACCCTCACAGGATGGGCGTCAGGGCTTCTCTTGTCCCCTCTTTCTATTCTTTGGAATAGATTTTTCAGATTTCATTATTGTTTGTTGAATGCTTATAGAACTCGTAGGTAAAATTGTCTGGGTCCAGTTTTTTATTTTTTGGTTGGTTGGTTTGTTTTTTGGTGGTGGTGGCAGGGAGATGTTAAATTACGACTTCAGTTCCTCTAATGATTAACGGGCTAGTCTGGAAGCCATTTTCCCTAGGAATTTGTCAATTTTGCTTTTAAAGACCTTACCATGAGTGGCTCACACGGTGGCTCAGCGGTTACGGCGCTTGCCTGGCACGCGCGAGCACACGAGTTCAAACCCCAGCACCACGTACACAACGAAGTCTTGAAGCAATGAGAGCCACATGAAAAACTAAATAAAAAATTGATTCTCTCTCTCTCTCTCTGTCCCTCTCTCTTTAATAAACAAGAAGACCCTAGCATGAAGCTTCCGTTTACTTCCATGACGCTCGTATTAGCTGTCTAATCGCCTTGCGCATGTCAGCGTCTCCGTTTCCAATATTTTGTGTTTGTCCCACGTCTCCTTTTGTTCTCGGCCAGTATTTCCAGGACTCGCCCCTGCGAGCTGCTTTTGGATGGTCAGCGCCCTCTGCTGTGTGCTTTTCTTCTGTATTTATTATTTAATTTCTGTTGCTTTCTTCGTTTTGTTCTCTTGTCCTCTTGCACACTTTAGATTGATGCTAAGTTCACAAGCTTTCAGCTTTTCTAAAATAATTGTTCAGCACTATAAATTTCCTTGTGCATATTGTTTTAGCTGCGTTTCTCAAGTTTTGACATATAATATTTTTGTTACCTGCTGGTACAAATATGTTCTAATTTCTATTTTGATACCTCCTTGAGCCATGAATTATTTAGAATCGCGTTGCTTTGTTCCCAACTCAGCTTTTCGTGTGTTACGGCTGCTAACCCAATTGTTTGTGCTCAGAGAACGCCGTCTGTGTGTCCCAAAGCTTTCCTGTTTCTTGAGATTTGTTTCAGTCCGGTATGTCATCCATTTCTGAGACGTTTCCTTCTGTGCTGGGGAGGAGCGCACCCCTGAAGCTTGGGGTGCTAGCGTTACCCTCCGTTGGACAGCACTTGCTGATTGTGCTGCTCCCGCCGCCCCGTCCCGCGCACCTCTGGGTGCGTTCCATCTGTGCATCACAAGCAGGGCACGTCAAGGTCCTACTGGGCCGGAGCACTGCCTGCTGCTCTCTGTGGAGCTGCTGGTTTCACCCCTGGGCTCCTGTGGCCGTCATACCAGCTGAGAGCCCTGGGAGTGCCTTGTGACAGAGCACTTTAAAGGTCACCTTCATCTTCCAAAATCTGTGTGGGCGGTGTCAGCGCTGCTGCCTGGCTCCTTCCACTGGAAAAGGGTGTCTTCCCTCCAGACACCCCTCTTCCGATTCTCTGCTTCTAGCAATTGTCTCTTAAGCAGTGTGCGGCCTTTGAGTCCAGACGCTGGGGAGCCTCGCGTGCTGCGATGACCCGGGTGGGTGGCTTGAACTCGGCAGCAACTTCTGCCCTTTCCTCCTTCTCGTGTTTGACATCTGAGCTCCCTACGAGTTCTGGGCCTGCATCCCTCATAGGAGACAGGTTGCAGACGTGGGCCCGTTCTGGGTGTCTCTGCCCTGTGTCGCTGCTTTGTCAAGGAGGGGTGGCAATGAGAATCGGTAGGGTCCTGTGGAGGGACTTGGGTCTCACGCAGGGTCTCACCTAGCCATAGCCGCTTTTGGGGACTTACCCAAGGTGGCACCTCCGAGGCACCAGAGCTCTTACGCCAAGGTTGTCCACTGCAGCACCCGCGTCCGCAGTAGGGATCCAACGTGTGTGCGGAGGCTGCAGAAGCACGGCTGTCCACAGCGTGGACCCTGCAGCTGCAGAAGCGGGAGCCTGTGCTAACTGGTGGGGCGTGAGCCTTGGGAAGCAAGGACAGAACTCGCACCGTGCACATGCCACCCTCTCCGTTTTGAAAAAAAGAGGAAGAGGAGGAGTTGGAGAGGGAGAAGGAGGAGGAAGGAGAGAGGGAGGGAAGGAGGAGGAAGGAGGGAGAAGGGAAGGAGGAGGAAGGAGGGAGGAGGGAGGGAGGCAAGAGGGAGGGAGGAAGGAGGGAAGAGGAAGAGAGGGAGGGAGATGGGGAGGAGGCAGGAGGAAGAGAGGCAGGAAGGAGGCAGGAAAGAAGGACAGAGGGGGAAGGGAGGCTCACAACCCAGGGAAGCTACCTAAGGGCCCCACTCTCTCCTGCAGTAGCCAGGATGCTGGGTCCTGCCGTCCATCCCTCTGTCTGGGCAGATGTCCCCTGCAGGCAGTGAGAGGACTTCTAGTGCTCCTGCACCTCTTCCAAGTGCAGGCACCCCTGCACCTGAGCCCAGGGCCACGCGCCAGCCGGGCTCTGATGTGGGGTGAGGACCATGAAGAGGCTCAGCAGCTGGTGCCCTGCTCTCCCACTCAGGCCCTGCCTGGTCCCACTCACTCAGCCCCCAGGAGGGCCTGCCTCACAGGACCCCTGGTGCTCTAGTCCCCTGACTACCCTTGGTTGTGCGAGGTGACCTGCCCTGGGTTGCACCGCAGCCTCCACTCTGGGCCTCCTTGACTCTGGTCTTACCTTGAGAGTAACAGGGGTCTGCAACCAGAGGGTTTTCCAGAGTAGGTGTCAGAGCCCTTCTCTTCCTCCAGACCTCTCAGGGGGCAGTTCCCCTGCGGGGGCCCTTCCTCCAGGGCTGTGTGAAGGTGCTGCTCACTAACCACAGAAATGCTTGGCCTGGAGATCAATGGAAGCAGCGTTTGTTTGGGAAACAGATTTGCAATCTGGGCACAGTGAACCAGGGGGCCGATGGTTGCCTGTGAGGCAGTGGAGGAGGGGGTTTGGAGGGCTTTCTAGGGAAGTTCACGATGAGCAGAAATCCTAATGTACAAGTCTGCTCTTATTGGCTGCTCAATCAGGGTGCACCTCAGCTGAGCAGGTGGAGGCTGAGGACACCCGCGTCCTGGGCTTGACCTTCAGCTGGGTGACTGCACCCTCTGGACGTCTCCTGCCCCCATGAGACCCTCAGGAACCTCCTTTCTTTTCACCCCATCGAGTCCCTCATTCCTTTGCCGGGGCCTGCGTTAGTCAGCTTCCCATCACTGTGACAAAATGCCTGAGAAATCACCTTAAAAGGAGGAAAGGTCATTTTGGCTCCTGGTTTCTGAGATTGCGGTCAGGGTTCCTTGGAGCTGTCGTGAGGCAGAGCTGTTACCTCATGGTAGCCAGGAAGTGAAGAGACTTGGCAGGGTGGTGTCACAACAGCTTCATCAAGGCCATGCTCCCCAGAGTCCTAACTTCCTTCTACCAGGCCCCACCTCCTGAAGGTTCCTCCACCTCCCAGTAGCGCCACCTGCTGGCCACCAAGCCTTTAGCACTTGGGCCTTTGGGGGACTGCAAGGTCCACGCGGTGACACCATCTGCCCAAGCTACCCTCCTGCCTCTGATGCAGCCTCTCCTTGCCTGGCCCTGCCACCGGAATCTGAGCCTGTGCAGCTGGGTCTGCTGGGCTCCAGCCTCTGGGCCTCCCTCTTCCCACACAGGCCCTGTGGATAAAGAGCGGAGCCATCACACTGCCCAGAAGCAGGAAGGGTGCGAAGAGCCACGGGGAAGGGAGGTGTGCTCTCCTCGGCCAGGGCCAGAGTCCACGTTGTTCCAGAGAGATTCTAGGATGCGTGACTTTCTCTGTGCAGTGCTTGGCACACATCAGAAGGAGACCACTCTCTGCTGGCACCCCACAATGCTGGATTCCACAGATGCCTGTGGGCTGCTCGCCAGCCTCCGCTCTCTCCTGTCTCTAATCAGCTCCCCTCAAGGACAGCCTGGGATTAACCGCTTGTGGGAAAAGAGCTCTCCCACTGCTGTTCCAAAGAGAGGAGGCTGGTGTGTATTGGAGGGGCTCCAGAGCAAAATAAGGGACACCTCCCTGCCCATCTCTCCTGGCAGAGACCAGTTTCCCGGGGGGGAAATGGTCCCAACATATGACACAGCCCACAGGTGACTTGGTAAAGGAGGAGATGATATTTCAGCTCCAGGCTGAGGACCTAAGGTGCCTGTAACTCCCTCATGTCCCATCACCAAGCGTCCCATCAGCTTCTGCTTAGGAGCAGTGGCCCAGGGCTCCGCAGGCTCCTCTCCAGGATGCTGCCCTGGAGCAGACCCTGGTCCACTGGGGAGATGTAGGAGGGGTCTTGGGACCTGCTGCCAGGTGCCAGAGCAGGGATGTGACTTCACTAAAGCATTTCCACCAGCCTGGCTGGACCATCTGTTCTGAAGTTTACACAAGAGCAAGGGGTCTTCTGTAGCTCACTGGGGCTTCTCTGACTCAAAGGGACACAGCTCAGATGTTGGAGGGAGATGCCTAGTGCTGCTGTCACGAGAAAGGCAAAAGCAAGATGCACCCAGTGGCTCTGCGCAGGAGAGGGAGAGCACACCCCCACTGTGGCCAGGTGTCACTTCAAAGAACCTTGAAATCTTTTCACCATTTACACAAATTTCTCTTTGAAAAAGTCTAAGACAAACTGATCAGCACTGGTAATCCATTAACCATTACCCATCCATTCATCTACCATTTGTCCTTCCATCCATCACCATCTATCCATCCATCCGTCCATCCATCCATCCATCATCTATCATCCATCCAATTTTTTTTTTTTTTAAAGAGAGAGGGACAGTGAGAGAGACAGAGAAAGAGAGAAACAACTTTATTTCGTTTTTCACATGGCCTTAGTTGCTCCAACACTCAGTTGTGTACGTAGTGCTGGGGTTTGAACCCGGGTCCTCGTGCTTGCCAGGCAAGCGCCGAAACCACTGAGCCACCGCTCCAGCCCCATCATCCAATCTTTCTTCCATCCACCCATCCACCCATCCATCCATCCATTCTTTTTTCCATCCATTATCGTACAATCCATCCATCCATCCATCCATCCATCCATCCATCCATCCATCCATCCGAATCTGTCTATTCATCCACTCATCCTTTTTTCTATTTGTTTATCCATCATCCATCCTTCCATCCATAGCCATTCACCAATCATCCATGTATCCGCCTATTTACCCCTCCATCCCAAGGATGTGTAGGAGACAACTTATTGTCTTCTGGGGTTTGGAGGGTTTGTGTGTGCCTGCATGCTTGATAGGTGACATGTATGGGGGGACACAACAGACACAGGGAAGTATTGGGAGGACTGGCACAGGTGTGGGATGGGGAAGGGGCTGCTTGGTGGCAAATGATTAGGGATCCCTCATCACATCTCCCACCTCCCAGCCAACCTCCTGTGTGCCACCTGAGGGCCCAGGGATCAGTGAGGGTGTTACCAGAGATCAGCTTTGAGTAAATCTGTGTGAGGGGAGGCAGGGCAGAGGAAGTCACCTCATTTCAGCTCTCTTGGGACAAAACACAGTGGTGGGCCCCAAGTCCCAGGCACGTGTCTCCCCACGAAGGGTAGGAAGGAAATGGATTTTAGGTAAAGTGAGGTCCTTTCTACTTTGGGTCCTGCAGGCACTGGGCAGCAGCAATAACCATGCTCATTTGTCTGGTGACTGGCGATTGACCGTCCTTTCCTTCCTTCACCTCGTCGGATCTTCACATCAGTCTTGGAGAGGGGAGCATTGTCAGCCTCCCTGCTGAGAGCCGCAGGAGTGCAGCTGCTCTTCCCAGGGGCCCTGAGCCTCGGGGTGAGTGAGCCCGGAGTTTGGCTGCCTCCTGGGTGGGAGGGGCCGTCCACAATGGGCTCAGTGCTGGGCACACACTGGGGTGCTCTGGGCCACGAGCCTTGCTGGGATGTGCTTGGGGCTGTGTGTGAGTGTGTGCCCAGGAGCGTTTGCACTTTTCCCTCGAGTAATATCACATGCTCACTGTTGAAACATCGAGAAGTGTGGAGCGTTATCTAAAGAAATCACCGGGACCTCATGGTCTGTGGTGCTCCACCGACAGCTTCCTGGCTTCTGAGTGTGCCCTAACCTGCTTGTCCCTAGGACTCCCAGACTGAGCATGCTTCCCTGGTCACTTCTTGACTCCATGTGGCCTGACCTCTGCAGTGGTGGGAAGGGCTGCTCACGCTGCTGACCCGATAGGACCTGAGAAGGACTTCCCTGGAGACCTCATCCTGGGCTCTGCCAGGGCAGGGTCCCCTCCTTGCTACTGTCTGGGAGGCCCTGACCACTCCGCACTGCCAGGGAGTGGAAGGCACCTGGCCTGGCCTCCACCCCAGAGGTGCCATTCTCAGGTTTCAGGGTCCTCAGAGCAGCAGAAAGCAGCTCTGCAGGGGAGACCATCACACCTCCCAGGGGAGAGGTGCTTCTGAGAATTCCTGTGCACCCAGCGAGCCTCCCTTGGTGTCCAGTGACTGCTGCTAGTGTCCCTCCCAAATGTGCAAGGCCTGGACAGCGGCCCCTTGGTCCCTTGCAGTGACCATACAGCACTCAGCCACGTGGCCAGAGGGCCATGAGCCCCTGCTGCACCTCAGGTCACAGCCTGTGGGGTCCCTGCGCTGCACTGGCGGGAAAGGGCGCCTAACCATTTCATTTCCCTTTTCTGAGATTTGCCGTGGGATCTCACACCTTAGGAATAGCCACACCAGCCTCCCGTCACATCCTCTGGGCCTCAGTTGGTCTCGGGGCCACAGCCCAGAAATACGTAAGTCAGTTGCTGTTGGACACACCCAGAAGGTGGCTCAATCACCCACGTTCCCGTGCGGGCGCGTGGCTGCGATCTGTCCTGCCTATCGCTGCAGGCTGGCTCCGGCTGCCAGCCCACCCTCCTCTCTTGCCATGCACTGGATGCCACATTCTCTGGGCAGAGGGCAGTGCATCGCATGACACAGCCCAGTTTGCCATCAGCTCCTATGGTTCAACCTTTAGCTCATTCCCATTTTTCTGCTGCTAGAGACAAACTCAGCCAGGCACACACGCGGAGCTAAAATCTGTCTGGCCAATTTCAGCTTAGAAAGCTGACGAGGGCCCTGTGCCCTCAGGGTAAATGCCCTCTCCGGACCCTGAGGGGCATCAGGAGGTGTCACCTAACATATGCCACGTTGGCGTGAGTATCATTTTGAGTGGAAGGCAACTGAGACTCAACAACCTAGGACAGCTTCTCTTCCCTCTCCTTTCTGCCTGAAAGCAGCACAAACACCACCGCACCGGCAGGGCGGCAACTCCTTTCCGGGGCTGCAGAGTTGGCACCCAGGTGAACCCGCAAAGCACACAACCCTGGCCTTCCGCTGGTGTCCCTCCATGTGTCCTGGTCCCTTCCCCTCGAAGCCCAGGTTCTCTGTTAAAACTGTATCTAAACCCCGGGTCTGTGATGTTGAGTTTCTCTTCCTGTCTTTGAACTGCTGTGCGTGTCAATTAATAAAACTTGTTCTCTCTTTTCTGCCACCAGTCTCTTTCCTCAGTTAATTTGCATGTCCCCAGAAGCTGGCCCTATGAGAAGAGAGGAAGGGTTTTCCTGGGTGAGTGGATGGATGCGCTTTGATCCGTTGTTGCGCCACCTCCTGTAGATGCACACAGTAAGTGCTTAACATTTGCTGATGATTTCTGTAGCATTCTGGCTCCTATTAGGAGCAGAAGTCACACAGGAGGTTTAACAGGGGGGTTTGATATAGACTTATTAACTGTGGTGAAAGAGTAACTATAAAATGCAAGTTAACTACTGGGGCTCAGCAGACCAGGGGAGGCAGCGGCCTCCTTAGGGAAGGCGGGGTCTACCGAGCTCTGCAGGTGTCTGGTTTCCTGGTAGAGGGTGCATCCAGGCTGAGGCCCCCCCTGGGGGGTGTGGAGTTTGGGTGCAGTGGTTGGGGCAGGGTCCATCAATGTCCTCACTCCTGTCTGCTGGGCCTCAAGGCTGCAGGAGAGGTTCTTCTTCCTCCAAAGTCTCCCGCAGGGCCTTCCTCTTCTTCCTCTTGGAGCAGCCTAGCTGTGCCGGAAGGTAGCAGGATGGGAGGCTGGGAGTGGAGATGGTAACGAGGCGCAGTTCTCTAGCTCCCGACCCCAGGACCTGAGCACCCACGTGGTCTGTAGCTGGGGAAGGGCCCAGCCACAGCAGTGGGAGGACCACCTGCCCCTTACTTCCTTTATAAGCTTTTTTTCCTGCACCACCCCGTACAGTACAGCGAGGCTGGCAATTAGCGGCCTCATAAAGGAGAACAATCAATCTTTCATGAAGTGTTCACACCAGACCTCGAACGGCAAACAGTTTAATTCCAGATTAAACACAGCAACAAGGCGTGGAGAAGGCCGCGGTCCGAAGGCGGTCACTCCCCATGCTCGCGGTGTGTTAAAGTAGCCCTAATCGCAGGCGGGGGACAGTTCAGGAGGAGGCGCCTTTGCTGCTGAGGTGGTCCCGGGAGCACCAGTGATGTGACGGGCCTGTTTGTGCTCCTTGGTCTGCGGCCCCCTGGATCTGCTGCAGACGGTGACGGGTGGGGAGTCCCGAGGCCGGGGCTGGGGATCGCCTTGCTCCAGCTGCCCATTTTATCGCTGGATGACCAGGTGGAGGGAGACCAGGCTCGCCCAGGGCCACTGCAGGCCCCTGCTGCGTGCGAGCTGAGGGTGGTGTTTATGGGTTCCAGGTCGCAGAGCAGGACCTGCACCCACATCTTGCTCAGCTGAGCTGAGGAGTGCTCGTGATGTGCCTGCAGCTGGAAAAGAAGCAGTGCAGCGCTCCGGACACTGCGGACGCAGACAACCTGGGCTTGCAGGGGATGGGCCATTCTTCCTTGTCACCGGACCCCCTCGGGGCTCCTGGTCCCTGCTCCGTGAAGTCTCTCACAGACTGAGGGATGAGGGTGCCCTTGAGAAAAGGCGAGTCTTCCTCCTGGGCCACCAGGCAGGGGTGGAGGACAGCTGCATCTCACTCAGGGTGGACTCCCTGCCTGGAACAGCAGCAAGGGACAGGCTTAGTGCACTGACCCTTGGTGGCAGGTGGCCCTGCCCCTTCCACGGGTCCTCCTGCCCGTCTCCGCAGGTGCCGTCTTTGGCCCTGTCTGGCCTTACTTGCCCTTCTGAGGCCCTTGGGTGGCAGGGTGGCAGGGCCGGAGGGTCCTTGGTCAGTGCCCAGTAAACATTTCTGACTGTTGGATGGGAGAGGGGACCTGGAAGGTGAGTGGCAGGTCCAAGGTCATATGGAGGGAGGAAGGGACAGGTTGGCTCTGAGGAAGAGTGAAAATGTGAACCTCGCAGGCCAAGAGCAACAGGTTGGCAGAGGAGGCTGACACTGAGCCATCCTGGGCTGCACCTGCTTGTGTGCCCGTGTGGGTGGGGCCCTGTCCACCTCTCCCTGCTGACTGTCTCTGTGCCCCCATCTGGCCAAGCTGGACATGGGCTGGGGCCTTGGCATAGGAACCTGGCATTGCTCCTTTGCGTGGCTGAGACGTTCAGCAGGGTTTAGCTCCGATGCTGCCTCCTCCAGGAAGCCCCTGTGGTGCCTCCCCTCCACTCTAGAAGCGGGCTGATGCTCGGGGCTGACGCAGCCCCATCTCCCCCATCTCAGGATGCGTCCTTCGCTGTCAGAAATGCTGGCTTCTCTGTGCCCCACGGATGGCAGTTCCATGAGGCCCTGGGTGTCTCAGCGGCCCCCTTGGCATGGGGCCAGCCTGGCTCCTAGGGGAGCTCTGAACTGGCACAGGCGAGCACTTCACGGGTGTGCGTGTGCACGTGGACACAAACGCACATCTGTCTGTGGGATGTTGCTCCGTGAGGCTCAGAGGTGCCAGCTCCTTGCAAGTCCCCTCCAGCAGCTGCCGGGAAGGTGGAGTCTGCTGGGTTCTACCTCCCTCTCCAGCCCCAGAGCCCGGAGTCCAGGTCCTGGGGTGGAAGAGGTCGACCTGGCCCTGCCTGCTGTTTGTCCCACTGCCAAGCAGCTGGGGCTGCCTTTTGCAGAAACACAGCCAAGTCAGGCCCGGTGGAGGGGAGATTAAAGAGCCATAAACCAACCCTACCTGGGTGGTTGGGACGAGTCTCACGGGCTCCTCTCTCTCCCCATTGCCCCACGTGCGCTCGAGGGTGAGCGAAGGATGCGTGCGTTTTGGGGGGCTCTTCCCTCGCCTCCGAAACTCCAGTGACTAGGCCAGATGCTGTTTCCATGGCGACCACCTCTCCTCCCGCAGCAGCTTAATCTTCCTGGAAGTCTCCTGGCACCTGTGCTGTTTAGGAGGACATCAGAGTGGCGACCGCCCTGCCTGAGCCTGCCCAGACCACTGTGCTCCTGACACTGTGGTTGTCATTTTGCTTCCTGGATTGAGCAGCCGCTCTGCAGAGCCCTGGCTGCCCCAGAGCCCCGGGGGTGGCCAGGAACCCTCTCCTCCCTCCTGTGAGGACCAGTCAGTCTTGACAACCCCATAGTGTACCTCCCTGTGCACGGGGATGCCGTGGGGGCTTCCTGGGGACACAGGAGCATGGCCCTCTGAGACCCACCTTGACCTCCACATACACATACACTGAAACCGTGTCACATCATGACCCTGTTCCCCAAAAACCAAGCCTGCCAGGGCACCCAGCAGCCTCCTGAGGCCCAGTGCTGGACTGTGGGCACTGAAAGTCCTTCCTGTGCTCAGAGCCTGGGTCCACGGCCCACGTGGCCTGCTCCAGCCGCCCCTGGCCATCTGGAATGAAGGTGGGTCATGAAATCTACACTATCATCTAGAGCTGACAGCTGTGGTTGCAGAAGACACCTGTCACTCCTTGGATCTAAAGCAGTCTAACTTGAGTGTAATTGGAGCTCCGCTCCTCAGCAAGCGGCCACATTACCAAGGTTCAACGGGCATGTGCAGTCGAGGCTGCCACCTTGGGCTGTGCATTCTAGAACATGGCTCCAGGAGGGACACTATGTCTAGGTGTTTAGGGCTGGGACACTGATGGACACCATTCCTGTCTACAAAGCTGGGGCTTCCTCCAGGCTCACAGGAAGACTGAGTCTGGAGTCCACGATCAGTATCAGGAGCCTCCTGGGCATCTCTGGCTCACCCCTGCCTTCAGTGACAAGGGATAGAGGTGGCACCTGTCCCAGGAGGCCAGGCTACTGGTCGGAGCAACTGGGCCCTTGTTAGTCTGGACTCGTAGGGCAGCCCTGGCCCAGGGAAAGTGCTGGGCTGGAGGCTGTGGCTTTGTCACCTCGCCATGTTCCTTGCCCAGACGTTCCAGGGCAGACTGCTGGCCCAGTGGCTCCCAGGCTGTCCTTGGCTCCCCAGCTCTCCACCTCTCAGCCTCAGTTTCCCCATTTGTCCCTGAGCAGTGTTGTCACTTGCAGCAGTCTTCGTCCGCTGGGTGTGTCTCCTTTCCCTGGGAACAAGGATGCAGAGACTACAGCAGGCTGGGACATGGCTGTCTTGACAACGTCCCATGTGGCTGCTGTGCCTTCAGGGAAGCTTTGGGCTTTGGCTGGGCCCAGTAGTTGGGGTCTTGTGGACCCTGGTCAGCTGACCACCTATGCTTGTGCTAGTCAGTTGGCACACAGGGCCACCGTGGCCATGAGGGATGTGCCATGGCAATGCCTCAGGGCAGTCTCTTGCAAGACTCTGGGCCCCGAGGCAGGTGCCCAAATCTGATTTGAAAAAACAAACAAAGAGGGAGTGGGGGTGGGGTGGGGGCAGGGGGAGGCCCAGGGGTCCCCAGCTGCCTGGGCAGTCCCCCTATTGAGAGGATTGCCTCCACGCCTGCAGAGAAAGCAGGGCCTAGCCCCAGCCCCCGGTCCAGCTCCCATGGGTGTCTGTAGGCTGCAGCCCACACGGCCCCACCACTGCTGTGGCACTGCCACACCCCATGGCTGTGCCCTCCTTGACTTGCTAAGGCTGCTAGACATTGGCCTGCCTAGGGGACAGGCCTGGCCTCATCTGGTGTCTGGCGGAGAGCATGGAGCAGGCCTGCAGGTCCCTCTCTTGTCCTGGCTCAGGGTGGGTGTTCCAGAGGGTGACCAGATGGACTCTTGAGCAGATGTCTACACCACAGTGGAGTTGTGCACAAGGAGGCCCCAGGGTGTCGAAATCCATGCGATCACTTTTATTTTTGTTTTTAAAGAGAGAGGGACAGAGAGAGAAAGAGAGAGAGAGAGAGAGGGAGAGAGGGAGGCAGAGAATCAGTTTTATTTAGTGTTTCACGTGGTCTTTGTTGCTCCAACACTTTGTTGTGTATGCAGTGCTGGGGCTCGAACCCAGGTCCTCGCATATGCCAGGCAGGTGCCCTAACCACCCAGCCACCGCTCCAGCCCTGTGCAATCATTTTTTGTGCTGTGATGGAAACAGGTTCTCACATCTATAATGTGCTTTTCTGTGAACCCTGGCCAAGAAATTCAGGGGATTTTAGGCATTGATTTTTGGCAGTATTTTCCAGTTGATACCACAGTGATGGGAGCCTTTCACCCCAGCAATGAGGAAGAGTTTTTAGGCTGCTAGCACCTGTGGAAAACCCTCTCTGAAGTTACCAAGGGCCACGTCACCACGCCGGCACCCAGTGTGCTTGGGCAGCAGGGGAGGGCGCAGGCACTGTCCCCAGTGCTGCAGGGCTTTGGCACTCACCCAGAGAGGGGGCAGGTGGCAGGCTCCAGTCGCCACCCAGGCTCATGTGGCTGGTGGCCCTGAGTCTGCGGTCCTGTGCCCCACACTGGCCTGCTGGCTCCCAGGGAACAGTCCGCTGGAGGCGAGGCAGGGTCGGTGACGGGTTGGGCAGGGGGCTGCAGGCAGTGAGTGGGCCCCTGAGCAGGCTGTGTCCACAGCTCTTTGTTTGCTCTGTAGCGGTGCGGGGGAAACCCTGCGATAAAGCCCCCATGCCAGGTGGGGTCCAAGCTCCCCACCAGGCCCCTTGCTGGTGTCCCTGGGCCCCCTTCCTGCAGCTGTGATTTTACTACAAGTGTCACCTCTGCTGGTCACTGCGAGGTGCGCGGAGGGGCAGGCTCCAGATGAAGCGGAGATGGAGTCAGAGAGGAGGCGCTTTGCCCTGGCTCCGCAGGCTGAGCACCTGTAGGATGGAGGAGGCAAGAAGAGAAGCCCCTAGAGCCCCGCAGGGAGCCCTGCCCACGCCTGGAGTTAGGAGACCCGTCTCAACCCTGACCTCCGACCTGAGGACCACTCAGCTGCTTGTCTGAAGGCCCTGAGCTCACAGAGGTAGCTCAGCTGTGACAGGGACCGTGGGATCGCAGATCCTGGGCCCTGGGGAGATCTAGATAGGCATCCAGAGAAGCTACAGGAGGGCCATGGGGCCATTATTAGCCTCCAAGACCCAGAAAGGGCAGGCCACACGCCTCCCTAGCTTTGTGAAGGCCAGGCGAGGAGGGACAGGACGGAAGCACAGCCCCAGCAGGGGGAAGAGCGAGCTCCTACCCACCAACACTAACCAAGCTCCCCGGACACTGTCATCCATGAGGGAAAGGAGGGCCGTTGAACACCACATCCCCAAAGTGCCCAGAACCCTAGCCCAGGTAAGGCCCGGGAGCGCAGGTCTGGTCCAGATACGTCTGGAAGGATGTGCACTGGGCCCAGTCAGCTTAGTGCTGCCCCAGGCTGCTTCCAACACACACACCAGGTCCTCCTCAGGTCCTTCCCCAGGCAGCCTGGGCTCAGGGCAGACCCCGACAACTCCAGCAGGGCAGCAGCCCTGAGCCCAGCTCTGGCACCCGCCCCTCGCCAGGTCACATCTGTTTTCCCTGCTCCACTCTCTGGGGTCAGGATCCACGGTGTGCCTGTCACAGGAGGAGGTGCCCAGGAGTTCCCAGGAAAGGGGGGACCTCGACTCAGGACCACAGGGGCTCCTGGCTTACTTGACTGAAAAGAATTTGGGCACACGCACTCAGAGGCATTGACAGGTGAGCGGATGCATGTCTACATAGCCAGGGAGAGCGTGGGCCATCTCCAGGGAGGCACGTTTGGGGTGCCTGGCTTTCTATAGGACACCTGCTGAGGAGTGGGTGCAGACAGCCATGTGGGAGTGCTATCAACCTGGTGACCTCCAGACGGGTGCCGGTGGTGGGTCAGTCCTAGCATCCTCAGGCTGCGTGGTCTCCATTATCTGATCAATAGCTAGCTCTGGGCAGTTCCTAAGTTGTAGGTTCTGCCAGATGGCGTGTTTCCTTTTGCTGATTGATTTATTGGGGTTGATTAACATTGTGCAGCGCAGTCACGTTCCCCAGGAGCTGGGAGTAATAGGCCTGGAAGGGAGGCATGCTTAGGGGCAACAGGCCAGGAAAAGGAACAGACGGTCTGAGTTAAAATCCTAGGTCTGTCCTGTACGCCTCCCTAGTCCCTTTCTTGGTCCTCCTGTCCTGCCTCCGTCCCACCGCAGGCTCCTGCGTCCAGAGTCTTGCCTGGCCCAGCGCACATGGGCATTCCTTCAATTATCTTCTCACTGACTTATTTTCTTCTCCACCTACCTGGGTAGCTCGGACAAGCAGGGCCTCAGTTTCCCCTCTGGGAAATGTCGGGCTTGGGATGCAGAGGCCTGGGCTTCTTTTGCAATTGCTCAAAATGCAAATGCATGAGCGGGCCATGCAGGACAGGGTCTCTTGGCCTCTCTGGGTTCTGTTTCCCCGTCTGCAAGAGCAACAGGCTGTGGGTCACCTCCCGGGGCCCTGGGCAGGTGGCCGTCAGAGGCAGCATCACTCTGTAGCTGCTGCTGGTCCTTGGGCTGTTGTCAGGAGCCACCCTGGTCCCAGGTGGTCCCTGCCAGATGGCTCCTGTCACACAAGGCTTTAGCGGTCCTTCTGGGGACCCCACAGCCCTTCCCAGCCCTGCGCTTCCTGGGAGCTTTTATCTGCCCGCATGTCTTTAAATATTTAAGCCGGCAAGATGCAGAGCCGGGGCGCTGTTGCCTGGTCCAGGGCCCAGGCCACGGGCGGCAGGCTTTCAAAGCTTAATTTTAACATTTTGTTGGAAGAAAATTGACGGAGGGAGAAAGCTGAAGCTTTTAGGGCTTTGGACTGCAGAAGCCCAGCAGGAAGTCCACTGGAGGGCGGGGGGGCGGGTCTGAGGCCCAGCCGCCCTTCCGGGCGCTGCCAGGGACACTCAGCTGGCTTTGAGCTCCCAAGGGAGTGCCCTGGGACAGATGACACAGGGGTCTGCAGCTCAGGCTCCTCATCAGTACGTGGGGTGACAATGCCTACCCTGCTGACCCCTGCAGCAAACAAGATCTGGACTAATTCAGAGGAGTGGCCCTAACCTTGCTTGTTCTGTAGGCAAAGTGGGCGTGAGGGTGTAGTCCTTTAGTAACCGTCTGCAGATTCGCTGGGATGACTGACATCATGAGAGTGGCGGCCGGCACGAAGAAACCACTCAGAAATCAGGCTCACTGATGGAATGTCACTCTGTATCATGCAATGTGAATCTCTGCCACTGCCATGGCCAGTGGGGACATCACGACTCTCACACCCTGAGCTTGCCCAGCCTTCCTTGAATCGGAGGGAGAGGGCATTGGTGAGGATGCCCCACGGCCACCATGGAGCCCTGCCGGGACGTTCTGCTAACTTGGATTTATTTCAAGAAGCTCTGGGTCAAGGCCAAGGCTGGCTTAGCAAATTCTTTGTCCAGGCCTTGCGGTCACTGTCATTATGCCAATCTGTTTACTGGGACAAGAGCACAAACGGCTCGGGGAGTAAAACGTCCCCCATGCACTTCAGGACGTCCCCTGGAATTGCAAATGGCTCAGGTGCTATTCCAAGAGCTGCGTGGGACCCTTCCCTCTGCCAGCCATGGCCAGCTCCTCTTGGGCCATGGCCAGCTCCTCTCGGGTTCAGCAGAGTGCCTTTTTACAACGTCTCCCATCCTGCCTCGGGAGATGCTCCCCGCCGGAGCGGGGCTGGGCCGGCCCTGAAGCACTGCTGTGGGACACCTGCGGGTGCAGGCCTCCTGGGGCCGCGCCTTAGCAAGCTTCTGCTTGGCCTGTTGCTAATAAGACAGTTGGTTGGCCTGTAAGCGGATTGTACAGCTAACTAATGTGTCTGTAGCTTGGAATTATTTATTGCCTGTGATTGCTCTGCCTGAATTTTCAATGTATAATTCATATTTTGGAATTTTTTCCCCTGAGCTCAGAGCTGGGAGGAAACCGTAGGCCCACAGTCAAAGACAGGTATGATATTCTCAGAAGGGGAGGACAGTGCAGTGTCAGGGGCTGCAGGATGTCTACTGCCTGGACTGGGCAGTGGCAGATGGGGTAGCTGAGAGAACCTGGGAGAACCTTCCGTAGCTAGAGCCCAGGACTTAGTCTCTGGGAGGAGGGGCACTGACTCCCTGGAGGTGAGCTTGGTCTTCACGCTCCTGAGCTCTGAACTGCTGCCCCGCTATGAGCAGACCAGGGAGGTCCACCAAGTGGAACATTTCTCAACCAGAGAGGATGATGACGGGTTGTACAGCAGGAGAAACTGTGGTTAGATTCAAGAGGCACTTCCTGAGGTGAGCCCCACCAGGCCTCGGAAAGAAGGCCAGCAATGAGTGACATCTGATGACTGGAGACCTGCCTGAGTCTGGAGTTGCTCTTCCTGAGGCTGGTTAGGCAGTGGAGGTGCTGGCCATATGAATTCCAGCGGGTCTTATAATCACACAATCACAAAGAGATCACTATGGGGAAAAATGCCCCGAAGAGCGAGTATAATAGGGAAAGAGGCTTTGGACAGAATTGCTACCGAGAGATCAAGCAAATCGGTTTGGGAGGTTTTCTGGAAGTGGGTGGCACGCGGCTCGCCCTGGATGAGGAGAGCCGCAGGGCCCAGCGGCTCCCTGGGGTCTGGCCTATAAACACTTGCTTCTGTCATTTGCATTCATTCCTGTAAAGCCTCAGCAATGGCAGGACAGCGGATGCCAGGATGTGATAAATACTAGGGATGAAAGGCTTGGGACCTGGAGGACGGGAGCAGTACACGCAGTGCTGAAGCCCATGGAGCCGGGGCCCCGCGGAGGAGTGAGGGGAGCCAGGTGGGAGGGGAACGCGCATGACCATGGAGAGCCATGGGTGTGGGTGTCGTGCGCTCTGGCACATGAGTGACACAGGGTGCACATCTACATGTGCCACATGGGTGTGAAGTGTGTGTGTGTGTGTGTGTGTGTGTGCACGGGTGCGTGTGCATCCGTGTGCTGCATTTGGGCACTCGTGTGGCATGTGTGCACACGCAGACCCTCCTGGGTGTGGCGGATGGGTGGTGGTAAGATCGCTGAAGGCAGCTGGAGCATGCTGTCCCGGGCGCTGTCCCCTGGAGTGCGTGGGCCGTGCTTTGAGCCTCCAGGTCCCTGGCCTGGTGTCCGGGTCAGCTGGCTGCCTTCAGTTACGATTGGGTTTGCTTCCCACAGAAAGGTGGGCAACGTGCCCAGGAAGGAAGGCCTTTCCCATGGGCCCCTGGGTCCCAGGAGCCAGCAGAGTTGCAGGGACCACTCTGTACCAGCCTGAAGACACGTGCCACCCTCTTGTGGGTTCTGAGTCTTGGGCGGGGACCATGGTTCCTGTGCCATGGATCACCCTTCCCCTGGTTTGCTACTGTTGATATCTGGGGTTGCAAACTCGAGGTGGGGTCCACCCTGTGCATAGTAGGGTCTTCCTGGAAGCCTGGCCTCCACCCAGGGTCCCAGGGCCCTCTACAAGCATGAGTGGCTCTAGATCTGCTAAGCACCCCGGGCGGCCTTGTCCCAGGGGAGTCCATGGTCAGGGCGTCTCCTCCATTCAGCCCAGGCCCCAGACACAGCCCTGCCAGTGAGGGACGTGAGCCGTCTTCAGTGGGACACACAGATGGTGGAGGTGTGGCGCTCCACGCTGGGAAGACGCCCTCCCAGTCATGGAGAGCTGGAGAGGCCAGGCCCAGCCCTGGGGCGCAAGGTGGGGAGGTGGGAAGGGCCCCCGCATTCACCTTCCTCCGAGCCAGGCTTGCCTCGCATCCGGTCATCCTTGGGGGCCAGCTTTGCCCTGAGCCAGCTCTAGGTTCCTGCCCTGTGGCCCCTCGTGCCCACTCTGGAGCCCTGTGGAGGTCTTGCTGCTTCCTGGTTGAGTCCTCGTTCCCTGTCTATTTCCTGGAGTCTGTGGTCCTCGCGAGCCCTCTGGTCTCCCCACCCCAACCCTGCTCTTTCCTGGGGTCTGCTGGTGTCTGGTGAAATCCCTCCTGCTGTCCCCGTCTTTAGAGCAGAGCCACCTCTCTGGTGAAGGACTCTCCCCTTGGAGCTTCCTTTGTCCATTTGGACAGAAGTTGCTGGGCAGCCAGTGACCCACCAGACAGGGCTCCCACGCAGTGCCCACCTGCCTAAGAAAGCTCCATGGGGTACAGGAAGAAGCCAGCTTGTGGCAGCCCTTGTGGGAGGGGAGGTGCCCACCTGTGGGCCACTGTGGCCCCCTGGGCTAGCTCAGGGCGAACACCGCAGAGGGGAACATCTTAGTGAGACTGCCTGCCCCAGTGGTGGGTGGGTGAGATCGTCTTGCTGCACCCCTGGACCTGTGGGGGGATTTTGGGCAGGAGAGTGTCTGCCGCATCAAGGGGGAGGTGACTTGGGCTATATGTGGCTCTGTGACTCCACTGTCAAGATGGCCAGGGTCTGTGCCTGGCTCCCTTTGGACACCCTATAAAATCACCCTGATCCCGGGAAGCTCTCATGGGAAGACGCTGTGCGGCAGCCCGGCCGGGAGCCGAGCCGGTGAGCTACCGCAGAGCCCCAAGCCAGGCCGCGAGGCAAACTCACCCTGCAAACTCAGGCTCCGAGTCCCCACAATTCACGTTAGTGCTAATCTCCCCTGGAGCACAGGGGAGTTGAGCAAAGATGTGGGTAGTTAATTCAATAATTAAAAACAAACACGGCTTTATTTGAGCAGATTCCGTCCTTGCTGCTTGCTGGAGTGGGAGGCTGGGCACAGTGGAGAGGGCCTGGGCCCTTGCTTCAGGGGAAGTGTTTATTTCAGGGAGGTGGCAACAGGCTCCTGTCCCGGTGAGGAGGGGTGGGAGACCAAGGAGTGAGGCTGTTTTTCTCCTTAAGTCTCCATTGGCCCTGGACTCTCCTGTCTTCTACAAGGATCTGATGGATCTGAAAGTAGAAGAGGGAGCCTTCTGGAGCCCTGAGCCACCTTCCCCAGAGCAAGCTAAACCTTGGGATGTTGCGCAGGTGTGTGGCCCACCTGGCCCACGGCTGCAGCCCTGGCTAGGAAGACACAGGGGAGTAACAGGAGTGTGGGGCTCAGCCAGGCCCTGTGCAGGAGCCGCTCTGAAGCCCTCATGAGTCAGGGGTTCTCACACCCAAGTTGAATTAGAACTGAGCTGTGATTATCTCACCTCTGCCTGCTCGGGAGGTGCTCTGCCAACAGTGTCTAATTAACCTTTGGTGTCCCCACGGGCTCTGGGGACCGAGTCAAGGAGACAGGCTGCGGGGAGGTAGAAGGTGGTCAGACCCGATGTCCCTAGACATGGAGCCTTCAGCCCGTGGGTCTCCTCAGGCATGGCCTCCAGTGGGAGGCTGCAGGACAGGGCAGGGCTCGGGGATCTGGAAGCATGGAGGCCTAAGCTCCAGGCTTGGACACATCCCTCCGTGCAGGCCGGGACGAGCAGCTGACCTCCTAGGTTATAAAAGCAGCTGTCCCCCCTGGGTTGGGGACCATGGGGGCAGTGGAAAAATTGCTTTCAGTGCCAAAATGTCAGTGCCTCTGATTCCTGAGGGCAGCACCCAGCGGGAAGGCATGGGACAGCTGGGATCTGGAGCCAGGAGCATGTGTGTGACCCAAGGGACCTCAGTCTCTCTGTCCTGTGGCCAGGCATAGGTGAGAGGACAGAGGACTGGCAGATGGCTGAGAGGCATGGAGGAGGTGGAAGCTTTGCAAGGGATGCCCAAAGGCCTTGCTGCTCAGGGTGAGTCTGCTTGTACCAAGGCCTGGCCACAGTCACACGGTACCACCCTCCCTGGACTATCGCCCTGACCTGGGGAGTCAGGCTCAGGTCCACCACTGACACCCTCACCCTGCAGACTGGGCTCGGTGAGAAGCACCTGTTCAGGCTGCTGTGGACAGCTGGGGGGGGCTCATCATTCAGCTGTTCACACAACACACATTTATTAAATCCTGACTGCAAACAAGGAAGGCCCTACACTCATGCTGCGGCCTCTCCAGCAAAGTGCCCAGAGCTTGTGGCCTCTTGAGCAAGGTGCCCCGAGTTACCTACTCTCCAGGTGTGTGCCTTGTGTAGGTGGTAGGATAGAGAGGCCTGTGCATGTATGCACACATGCATAGGCACTTTGAGCTTGTGTGTGCATGCATGTGTGTGCACACATGCATACGCACCTGTGAGCTTGTGTGTACGTGTGTGTACATGCATATTCACCTCTGTGCTTGCATGTGTATGTGTGTGCGTGCATGCATATGCACCTATGAGCTTGTGTGTGCGTGTATGCATGTGTGATGCACCTGTGAGCTTATGTGTGTATGTGTGTATGATGCACCTGTGAGCTTGTGTGAGCTTGTGTGTGCGTGTATGTGTGTGGAATGCACCTGTGAGCTTGTGTGAGCTTGTGTATGTGTGTATGTGTGTGGAATGCACCTGTGAGCTTGTGTGTGCATGTGTGTGCGTGTGTGTGCTTGTGTGTGCATATGTCCTTGCATGCATGTGGAGTGCTCAGGGGAGCAGCTACAGTGCACGGCCTTCCTCCACTACTTCATGTTCCTGTGGTGAGCAGCCTCCTGGACTCGTAGGGCAGGGGAGGGTGACGAGGAGGCCATGCCGTGCCTGACCAATGGGCCGACTGGGCCTGTCTCCACTAGCTGACTGACAGGGAGGCAAGTTAGAGCCCCCCAAGGACCACCCATCAGTCGAGGACCCTCACAATAAGCCTTGTCTGATGGGGCCTCGCACCACAAAGGGTCTTCTGATGACTAATGAGGAGGAGTCACGGAGTCGGTTAGCGCCCTTGTGCGCCTGTGAAGGCCAGAGGGGCCTCACTTCCGGGTGTGCACGCTCACATCCTATTGGTCTTCTCTAAAAAACCTGGACGGAGACACACAGAAGGATTTTCCTCTGGTGGCCAGCAGCAAGTGGCGCAGCTCCTGCCCCTGGCGTTGCTGTGTGCCGAGCTGGGCTGATGGCCCAGGAGAGGACAGTCGAGGCCCTGAGCTGCCATCCAAGGTATGGCTGCTGAGGGTTCTGTGCCACTCCTGCCAGGTAGTGTGGACCACTGGAAGCCCCAGCCTTGCCTCACTATGCCCGAGCTTCCATCTCCATGGCGAGGTGGTCATGGGTATCAGCTTCCTGTGCATCTGGTTTGTCCTCTTCTCAGGCCTTGGTGACCTGTGGACTCTCGTCCAGCTCCTGTGCCTAGGGCATGGTGTTCAGGCTGCCATAGCACTCGGCTCTATTCCGGGTGCCCCTCCCTTTGAGATGAGGACGGTGGCAGCCATGCTGGGTGCTCCAAGGCATGGAGCGGGAGTGGTCACCTTTGCTGGTGGTCAGCAGGGCCATTCTCCAGTGGGGCAACCTTAGGAAGCCTCTGGAGGCTTGGGGAGCCCCCAGGAGACTCCACCTCTCATGGCAGCAGGGCCAGGTGACCTGCACCCTGCACCATGCCCCGCACAGCACCCTCTGCAGTACTGCTCAGGAGCCTGGGAACACGCAGGAAAACACGGGAACCTGGGCTTCGGCCCTATGTCCCAGGGCAGCCTAGCTCCACCCTTCATGTTCCCTCCAGGCTCCTCGGTCTCATCCTTCTCAGGTTGGCCAGAGGTCTCGGCTGAGTGGACTGACCAGGGGGGAGGTCCCTGGGCTGAGGCCCCTCCCCACCACAAGTCTGTGTGAAGCAGCCCGGGAAAATGGAGTCAGCAGAGGGACATGGCATCCGGGACAATCAGCGCCCAGCGAGCTGCGGCCTCCAGACTCCCCAGGAGGGCTGGCATCCCATCCAGGGACGGCCGGGCACCTTGCAGAGGAGGCACACCCATCTCCCCAAATGCTTAATGATCGTGCCAGGCACAAACACCCGGGAGTGCAGAATGCCCCCTCCCCGCCCAGTGCGTTAGAGGGGCATGGAGAGGCAGAGTCACATAGAGACAAACGCAGACGCGCACCACGCTGGAACGAGCATTCACGGAAGCTATCAGAGTCACCCCAGGGCCCTGTGGGCACAGAGCCTCACCTGCACAGCTGGCCAAGGCCTCTTGTGGTGCCCTGGGGCGGAAGCAGCACTCGCTGAGAGGGCAAAGGAGCCAAGGCAGCCCCAGCTGGACCAAGCCTCTTCCTTCTTGGAGGCTGGCTGGCTCCAGGCGCTGGCCCCAGGTGACAGGACTGTGTGGTGGCAGCGCTGTGGGCTGGGGCCCAGCCTCCAGTCTGCTCGGTTGTGAGGGCAGCGTCTGCGGGAAGGGAGGTGTGGGAGGGCAGACAGGAGGAGGGCCGGGTGGGCTCACCGTCTTTGGAGGCTGGGGTCTACAGAGGAGGGCGGGGCCTCCTCCAGTTGCCAGAGCCAGGCCCACGGACAAGTCCTGGGTGGGCGGCCAGCCCTGGGGCTGAGGCTGCTGACTCTTCAGTCTCCTGCGTTGTTTTCGCTGGAGAGCTGCTGAGGCCTGGGTCTGCCTCTCCAGCACCATCCTACCTCACTGGTGGTGAATGTGAGGATGTGGGCCTGTCCTCATGGTCCCTGGTCACCTAGGAGCAGCAACAGAGTCTTACAGCGTGCTGGGCTGGGACGAGACCTTGTGCCACTGTGCTGTCATTGAATGTCCCTGCAGTCTGTGTTAAAGCCTTGTGGCCAGGCTGCTGTGCTATTGGGAGGTGGGGACACCTTCCGGAGGTGGGGCCAAGTGGAAAGGAGATATTGGGTCCATGGCCTCTTTCCAGCACTCTCCTCTGTCTCTCTTTCTCTCCCTTTTTAAAAAAAAATTTATTAATTTTTTCAGTGTTGGAGATGGAGCCCCAGACTCACTCATGCCAGGCAAATGTCCTACTGCTGAGCCACACCTCCAGTCCATTTGTACTTAATTTTGATAAAGGGTCTCACTAAGTTTCTGAGGCCGGCCTCGAACCAGCAGATTCTCCTGCCTCAGCCTCCTGAGTAGCTGGGACGACAGGTGTGCACCACTGCATCTGGCTTCTCACTCTCTGTTGCTCAAGAGCCATGAGGAGAAGAGCCCCCCACAATCTCTCCATGGTGATCTGAGCGGCCACAGGCCCACAGCAACAGGACCGAGCAGCCAGGGACTGAAACCTCTGAAGCTCGGTCTAAAGAAACCTTTTAGATTGCTTATCTCAGGTGTCCTGCCACGGGGAGGAGCAGCTGGCCACAGGCGCTCCCAACCCCTGTGCTCAGGGCTGCTCCCATGGGCACAAGTCCCAGAGCCACGGGAGGAGTGGAGTGGCTCCTGGTCTGCAGGAGGAATGCTGGTCCCGGGTACTGTCCAGCACAGCCTCCTCGTACCCCAGAGGAGCACGCAGGGGACCAGGCAATGATCTGATTATCCGGGGAGACCCAGGCTGCTGCATCGTGAGAGCCAGGACCCAGGGCGGTGAGGGATCTGCAGCTCTGCGTGTCCAGGGCTAGGAGCTACCTGTGGCACAGCCCAAGGCCTGGCCTGGGGACCTGAGCAGTTATGTCACCTGCTGCTCCGACCAGTGCAGGCTGATGGCAGGTGTGGGCAGGGGGCAGAGGGATGCCTGAGGTCCCTGTGGAACGAGGGCCGGAGGCTGGCTGTGGTTTCTGCCCTCCCTGTCATGGCCTGTTTGCATGTGGCAACCCCTTCTGCCATGCATACTCTTAGGAGGCTGTGATGATGGGTCACAGGGTGGAGACTGTCACCTGGAATCATGGGCTTGCTGCAGGCTTGGGGCTTGGCACAGGTGTTCCTGGAGGTAGGACCCAGCTTGTGGCACCTCCATGGGGAGCAGGAGTGTTTCCTGTGGCTGTCTGGACCTTTCAGTGTGGACGGTGGCTATGAAGGGCCACGGCGGACACCTGCTGCTGTGGCTCCTACACTTCTCAGCAAGGTGGGGGCTCCTGCCTGGGACCCCTTTCCCCAGGGGAAGCCCCAGAACTCTTTCCCAGACTGCCTTGCAGCTCAGGTGCTGCCAGGTAACCTGGTTCTGCTCCTGGAAGGTGTATGGGACCCATGTGGGAAGCCTAGTCACTGGCCATGTGAGGAGATCTGGGGCCCTGGGGTCAGCAGTGAGCAGTCGCTGGGGGCGGTTTCTGTCCATCTTACGGAGCTCTTGTTCCCCACACTTCTCCTGTGTGGTGATTAGGAACAGGGAGCCCTTCGTGAATCTGTTTGTGTGCACAATGGAAGAAGAGGTGGGTTTTGGAGATGGCGACCAGACCTGGCTGGGCGGCTGCTAGCCCACCAAGTGCCCAGCTTTGATCATGGGGTTATGGGCCTCTGGGGCTCTCCTGGACAGACTTCATCAAGACCCTGCCAGCCTGCTGGACACGGACTGATCAAAGATTGATCAAACAGCTCTTCCCCTCACCAAGGCCAGATGGTTGTTCCCAAGATCAAACAGCCTTGCTCCACCAGGCAGATCCAGCAGCAGAAGGCAAGGTTTCAGGGTCCTGGAGAACGTTCCAGGGCTCGTCTTCTAGAGCTTTCCATCTGGACCAGCATGGAGGGAGAAGTCCAGGCCAGAGCTAGTCACCAGTGGCTTAGGTTTCAGGGAAGAGAGGTGTGTACATGTCCATGTGTGTACACACGTGTAGCCAGCAACACACCTATGTGTGCAGGTGTGTGCCATGTGCATGATCACACGTGTAAGAGCCTGTGTGTGTGTTCAGGCGCACATGTGTGTCATGCAACCGCACATGAGTGTGCACATGCGTGTGTGTGCAGGCTCTGGTGCAGGCCTAGAAGCACCTAGAGCAGAACTTCATGAGAAATGCCCCGGAACACGGAGCTGCACTCTGGCAGCCCAGGAACATGTCACCAAGGAGCACATGAAGAGCAGGGGTCTTCACACAGGGCCGAGTAGCGGTCTGGGATACTTGGTGAAGCAGCTAGAGTCGACAGAGCCATTTTCCTTATGGGAGAACTCGTCTATTTCTGCACAAAGAGGCCCGCTGAGGGCTCAGCTTCCAACTCCTCCCAGCATGGGGACTCCGTGGGGACACATCTATAGCTGCGAAGCCCTCTGACTCCAGTGACTGCTGTAAAGAGTGGAGGAAGTCTGGGTTCCATGCTGCAGAGCTCAGTCTCGAAGCTGGGGAGGCCCATGCATGGCCTTCCTGCCCTCTGTGGCTGAAGGTCCCCTGCTCCTTGAGAGAGCCTGCAGTGTGGGCTGCAGATCCCCCTGGTCCCCAGGCTGCAGGGTGGCCCCCTCTGAGTCCCTGAGATCCCAAGTGCACGCTGTGACAGTGGCCCAAACTCTAGTCAGCTCCTCTGAGCCATTGTTCAACAGTCCTGCCCTTGGGCCTTGTCCTTCAGAGCCCAATCCTAGCCTGATCTTGCAGCATGCATCTAGAGACCCAGCCTCCATATTGGACCCCTACGATTGCTGGTGACCCTCAGGCCTCTCTGCCCAGAGGTGGTGTGTGGTCACCCTGGCCTGGCTGCAGCAGGATGCCCCTCCTAATGGTCCCAGCCCTGAGCCCACTCCACCCCTGTGGCTCCCAGTGCTGAGCCCATCCTGCCCCTGGCTGTGAGCCTGATTGACTCTGGTGCTGGAGTCGAGCCCAGGGCTCTTTTGGGGTCTTTTTTTCTCCACTGTGATTGCTCCTGGTCAGAATCTGCTCTTAGAAATTTAACTCCTGCACAGACCTGGCTTTCTCAGAGTCGAGTGGGCTTCTGTTGAGAGGGCTGTGGAGCGCCCCCTGCACTTGGAATGTCCCAGAAGCCCACCTCTCCCACGCCCAATATTGTCAAAGCAGGAGAGATGCCCACCCACCCATGCCCACAGTGACCCACCTGGCTGGGCGGTCACCAAGCCTGCAGAGAGAGAGGGCAGGCAGGGAGTGCCTCCCTCACTCCAGTCCTGACAGGGCCACGTGTACACAGGGGCTTGCCATCCCAGGGTATCGAAGGCTGCAACCAGGAATCTGCGTCCTGTCTCTGCATGGCCTTGTGAAGGGCCCTCAATGTGCCCTCGGTGTGCCCAGTTCTCCAGGGCACTTCTGAGCTGCTGTTCTTTCTGGAGGCTGAGCCTTCCACTCTCAGTGAGGTTGCTTCCTGGGACGCCTGCGGCTGTGGTGCCCACTTCCCGTACACACTGAGATGGGGCACAGAGCAAAGCTGGGGGCAGTAGGGAGGGTTGGGGTGGGCTTTCCCGGGACTCAGGAGCAAGAAGCACCCAGAGCTCAATTCTCGCAGTGTTGACAAGGACGCTGGACACAGGTGACCTTGGGGCAGGGGAGGGGACCCTGTTTGTGCAGGTGGGGTTGCGAGCAGGAGCAAGCTTCCTAAGGGGTGTCAGGGGCTGAGGGGCTGCTGCTGCTGCTGCGGGCATGCAGTCTCAGGGAAGGTGGCCTCTTAAGTGCCCCAGTTTCTGCATCTGCAAAATGGGGCTGCTACTGGGCCTTCCTCCAGGAGGAGTGAGTGGCCACAAGACAAGCTGGGCTGCATCATGGCGGGGACTCTGGCCCCTGGGATGTGCACAGCACTGGGCTCCCCCCCCCCCCCCCCCAGGGTCCCGGGTGCCTCCTGGCGGCTCCCATTACCAGGCCCCAAGGGAGGGAAACCAAACCCACGCAGGGCTGGGCTGGGGAGGCTCTGAAGTGCTAATGCCAGGCCGTGTGCTTTCCAAAAAGCCAGATCGGAAGTGGGGAAGGTGGGAAGCCGGGTTGGACGCGTCTCCGCTCGCCAGCTCCAGGCACAGCAAGCAGGGTTGGAGGCAGGCAGTGGCTGCGGCCTGTGCTTTGCTCTCAGTAAGCCCCGCTTCTGGGCAGCACTGGGAGAGCTGTCGCTCCTGCTCTGTGTGCTGTGATCCTCTCTCCCGCCTTTCTTCCTCCTCTGACCCCTGGTTAATTCTTGAATTCCGGAGGCCTCAGCAGAGACACATGTGCCCCTCCCTTGCACTGCCAGCTGGTCCTCCAAGGCTAAGTCCACCTTGACTGGTGTCCCAAGAGCCCTGGGAGTCCACCCTGCACAGCCTGCTGGCTCTTCCTGAGGTGTGGGGGTGAGGTCTGGAGCCTGGACTACCAGCCCTGCTGTTGGGACCCCTCTGGGCCCAGCAGGCTCTGCCAGCTGGAGCAGCAGTCACTAATGGTCATCATGTGGACACCAGGGCCACGTGGCCCAACAGCACCTGACGCGCCCCCTGTACCCAGGAGCAGCCTCAGCACCAGGGCACATGGAGCACCCAGTATTGACCCCTTCCTCACCCCACCACAAAGTCTCTCCTTCTCCAGAACCCCCTCCTCCCTCCTCCACCTTCCCTACCTGTCTTTATTAACATTCTTTCCCTTTCGCTAAGTCTGTTTCCAAAGCAGAAAACACAACAGGCTGCCAGGGACACCTCCATCACCTCCTCCTTCTTTCCCCCTCCTCCTTAACCACCTCCTCCTCCTCCTCTGCCTCTGCTCCTCCTCCATCACCTCGCCCTCCTTACCTCCTCCTCCTTCACCTCCTCCTCCTCTTCCTTCTCCTTATCCTCCCCCTTTTCCTCCTCCTGCTCCTCCTCCTTCTCGTCCTCCTTCATCTCCACCTCCTCCTTCCCCTCCTCCTCCTCTTCCTCCTTCCCCTCCTTCTCTCCTCCCCCTCCTCCCCCGCT
>PVKS010008675.1:0-67268 GCA_004027875.1 Aplodontia rufa | reverse complement strand
TATAGAATTCTAGGTTGCATGTTGTGGTCATTTAGACATGAAAGATATTATTCCAAGACTTTCTTGCTTCCAGCATCTGGGTTGAAAAGTCACAGACAATTCTTATTGGCTTGCCTCTGAATGTGATTTGGCATTTCTCCCTTGCTGCTTTTAATATAGTTTCCTTGGTATCCCTGTTGTACATTTTGAATATGATGTGTCTAGGTGAGTTTCTCTTGATTAGGCCTATTGGGTGTCCTGTAAGCTTCCTGGATGAGCATGTCTGATTCTATTTTTATGTGTGAAAAGTTTTCTTTCACGATCTCTTTGAGAATATTCCTCATACCATTAGTGTGTGTCTCAATTTCTTACAGTATTCTAATTACTCTCAGATTGTTCCTTCTCATTTCATCCCAGACATTCTTAAAATTCTAGACATGATCTCTTAATTGTTTTTCTTTTTTGGTGTTGGTGAGCTCTAGCTTGATCAACCTGTCCTTATTGTTGGATGTTCTTTTTTCAATAGCAGAGGTTCTATTTTCTACTGAAGTTAGTCTATTATTAAATTCTTGCATGGACCCTCTCATGTCATTAACTGCAGATTTTAGGTCTGAAACTTCCTTTTTGAGGGAATCGATTTCTTTAATGATAGAGTTTCTCAGCTCTTGAATTTTCTCATTTATTCCCTTCAGTATCTCTTCTTTTAATTTGTTGTTCCTTTTTTGTTATCAGGTTGTTGATATAATGTTCTAGATTTTCATCCTGGTCCCTGGCCATAGCTCCCTTACTAGGGGAGTTTTGGCATTGATGTGAACCTCTTTGATTTTGATTTCTCATGTCTGGAGAGATTCTTCTCTTTTATTTGACCAGTGAACCCTCAAAATACTGGAGAAGAGCTGGGGATTTCCTGTTCAGTCTTGGAGCCTTCACTCTTCACATTGCCATCTTGGGGTCTTCTCCCACAGTAGCTTTTTGATAGAGAATTAATTTTATTTTTTCATCTGTGCATGCTTTTTTTTGTTGTTGTTGTTTCTCCGACATTTAGTTGTGTATGTGTGTGGCACTGAGGTTCAAAACCAGGTCCTCCTAATGCCAAGCACCTGCCACTGAGCTACCACTCCAGCCTCTAAAGTATCTTTTTTTTTTTTTTAAGAGAGAGGGACAGTGAGAGAAAGAGTGAATCAATTTTATTTAGTTTTTCATGTGGCTTTCATTGCTCCAACACTTCTTTATGTACATGGTGCTGGGTTAGACCCCAGGTCCTTGCTCTTGCCAGGCAAGCTCACCACTCCTTCTCTTTCCTATAGTATTTCTATTACTATAGTTTGGTAATGACTAGTGGAATTTATCATTTTTTCCCCAAAATAGTTTTGACTATTCTAGATTTTTTGTATGTTTCATATAATAATTTTAGACTTGGTCCAGACAGTTCTAAAGTGTTATTGCTGGGATTTTCAAAGGCATTTCATGAATATGTAGATTAATTTAAGGAAAATAAGTATCTTAGTAGTACTGAGTCTTTGAATCCATAAATAATAATATTGCTTCATTTATTTAGAATTTCTAAAATTCATTTCCAGCAATGCCTTTTCCCAACTATTCTTTTATTTTCAGTATAGAGGATTTGAAAATTTATGGTAAACTATTCCTGTTTTAAAAAAATATAAATATTGAAATGTTCTTCGTTTTCCAGATGTTTGTTGATAGTGGATAGAAACATGAATGACATTTGTATATTGAATTTGCATCCTGCAATGTTCACATAGTCATATATTAAGTGTAACAGATTTTTGTATGCTTCTTATGATATTTTATGTTGATAATTATCTTTTATTTTCCATTATCCAATATTTATACACAGTTTTCCTTTTCTTGTTTGATTGCACTGGCTGGTACAATATTGAGTTAAACTTTAAACAGAGAACATTCTTATTTTATTTCCAATTTTAGAGGGAAAACTTTTGGTCTTTAACCATTATGTATGTTGCCATCTGTAGGTTTTTCAGTGATGTTTGTGATAGTTTTCCATTGTTGTGATAAAATACCTGAGATAATCAACATATAAGGATGAAAGATTTATTTTATCTCACAGTTTCAGAGGTTTCAGTCCATGGCTAGTTGATTTGATTGCTTTTTTGGCTTGTGGTGAGGCAGAATGTCATGGTGGGGACTACATGGTAGAGAAAAGCTATTCACCTCATGATGACTGGGAAGCAGAGAGAAGGAATGTGAATTACCATTGTCCCTTTCAATGCCATGCACCCAATGACCTGACTTCCTCCCATTAGGCCCCACCTCCTACAGCTTCTTCCACCTCCCAAGAGCACCACAGGCTGGGGACCAAGTCTTCAGTATATGGGCCTTTGGAGGGCAATTTCAAATCCAATCCATGAGAGTAGTCTTTATCAAGTTGATAGATGTTTCTTCTCTTTATAGGTTTCCAAAAGGTTTCCTTCACCTATTGTTTAAGGAATAAATGTTAAATTTCACTAAATGTTATTCTTTATCTTTTAATATGATTACTTAGCTTTTCTTTTTTATTCAGTTAGAAAACTTATAAAAATTAATTTTGAAATACTTAAAAAACTCGTATTTATGAGATAAATCCTATTTGGTCATGATACGTGATCTTTCTTTGCATTCTAGGTTTTGGTCTTCTAACATACTCTTAAAAACTTTTAGACCTGGAGATCTAGAAAAAATACACAACTTATATCTCTAGTGTTAGTACTCATAATTTAATAAAGAAAATATGTAAGATATTGTATTAGAATGATTTTTTTCATTCAACAATTTGTATATACTATATTCCTCATTCATCATAAATGGAATAAATAAGAACATGAGTAGTATCAGTAATTCAAATATTAACAACATACATTTTGTAAGGACAGACATGGAGATAGTACGACAGAATGAGGTAAATCTATGTGTCTATTAAATGTTTGTAAAATATTTTACTGAGACATTTGCCTCATCCATATGACATATCAGTTAAATACTATCTAACTTCATGAAATTAACTTAGATGTTATTGTCTTATTCCACTTTATTGATAAAGAAACTGTGACCCACAAAATTTAAGCAAATTAAACGTTTATTTTCTCCTTGAGTTAGGCTCACAGTAATAAAGTAGAGGCTGACATTTTGCCTTCTTCCTATGTTAAGTTTTCCAAGTGTTGGCCACAGTGATATATGTATGTGTACTTTGCAAAGTATAAAGTTTGGTACAAATGTATGGCTTAATAGTAGGTGTAACCTGGGACAGTAGTGGTGGCTCAGAGGTTGAAGCTCTTGCCCGGCATGTGCAAGGACCTGGGTTCAAACTCCACCAGCACATATACAACTAAGTGTCAGAGAAACAAAAGCCAGATGAAAAAAATGAATTTTATTGATTCCCTCTCTTTCTCTCTCAGTCTCTCATAAAAATTAGTAAGTGCTGCCTATTCTATATTCTGACTTGTCTGTGTAGATTTAAGGAAATCTTTGTTTACAAGCAAAATGGAATGGATTAGATATTTTTTAAAGAAGTCAATATTTTTCAGGACTTCCCAGTTTGTTTGTTTTTCTTTCTTTTGCTTATAGTACCCTAGTTTTGCTTTCAAAATGACTATTTCCTTATTCCTTGTTCTTTTGGTGTGACTGTCAATTCTTAGATTATATGTGATTGCTTCTAGAGTGTGCAGATACATGCCCTAGCCTGACTATCAGGACACCCTGCCTTAGCCCCTCCTCACCAAACCCAAGGTTTTGAGCAGAACTATCAAGCAAGAGTAATTATTTTCTAGATAGTTCTTAAAGCTTTCAGTTTTCAGCCAAATTATTTCCTTTTTGTTTGCATTCCTTTTGTCTCTTGGCACTTTGCTTATGGCCATCTCTTTCCTGGAATGTTGATTTCAGAGGCTAATATAAATGTTTTGTCCATATTTACTTTTTGTACTGAGGCACAGTCTTTAGAACATAGTATACTCTTGGTAAATGCCTACAAATTTGCAGGGATTTATCACAAAACTTAGAGATACTGACTTCTTTAAGAGGGAGAAAATCCATACCAGGATTCAAGGGCTAGCAGCACACCCAACCGAAGTGATGCCTGACAACCTTACAGATACCTGGAACCTAATCTACTTCTTCGGATATCAACCTAAAAGGGCTCCTATTACTAATTGCTGCTGAGTGATAGGATGTGTGCTTACTCTCAGAGAAGAGGGTCATGATTTTTTTTCTTAATATAATTCAAAGTTTTGAAACATCAAGGAGGGGACCTAAGCAAAATGGGTGTGAAATAACAACTGGGTGTGTTCTCTGTATTTCTATTGCTTTCTTGCCCGAGAGGGAGGGAGAAAGAAGGAAAATATTCAGTCACTGAATGTTTTAAAGCTGATGAACAAATGACTTCATTATGGAGAAGATTGCTGTTCTTTTTGTGCAATGTCATAACTTTTGGTATAATTCATTTTTAAAGGCTCTATGGGGAAGGCAGACTCTCAGAAGAAACTACCATTAATGTTGAACACACACACACACACACACACACACACACACACACACACATACATGCCTCTTAGGCTTTTTTGAAGCCTTTATGTGGGGGGAAATAAATAAAGAGCATCAGTCTTAACTACTGCAAGTTTGGGGAGAATTAAAAACCAAAAGAAATTTCCAAGTTGGAGTTGTTATATCTGCAATAAATAACTGTCCAGGTCCTTGGGGAATGACACAAATCTTTTTCTGTTCTACTTATACTTTATGTATTTGGTTTATTCCATTTTGAGTGTAGTTACAGGATTTTAAAGTAAGATGTGTCATCTGTAATTGTCATTAAATTCATCTTGGTACTAACTAACATTTCTTCTTATAAATCACCCCCCACCATGTTTTTCTTTTTTAATTAGAGTGGAAAAAGCTCTTTTTCCTTTGTCAGCCCTCAACCCAACTGGAAATGTTACCCAATTAGATGTCCAAACATCGAAATGGAGACAAAGCGGGAATTAATCACCCTCTGCCCCAAATCAGGGCTCTCAGAATCTTCAAGTTCAGTCCTTGTGCATGTCAGCCCTTGGGACATGATTGGTAGCTCCATGGGAACAGGGAATTTCACTTGGATAGCTGGTCCATCTTTGGTTGGGATGGTCACACTTTTACATTTAAAATAGTACTTGCCTTAAAAGGTGGTTTTGTTGAAGTTGTCATGGTTAGAATGCAAAACTTTATGTAAGGATTTCTGCCCTGTGTCCTAAAACCAGGGACAATGGGAAGAGCCAGGATGGAGTGAATATAGAACTCTAGAAATATGGAAGAGATTGTCACTCCTCTCAGTCTTGGGGCATGAGGTGAAGGCAGATGGAAGATTAAGAAGCAGCAGATTATAGTGGCTGAATCACAGCTACAGATGTCTAACCTGGAATCAGGTTTGATTTTCAGTCGAATACCTTTTATGTCCTCATTTTTAAAATGCGTAAAGTTTTTATGAGCCTTGGAGTTGATTGGCAAATTCCACTCAGTTTATTAGTCTCTTAATTTCTTCCACTACTGTGCAGGTGGTTTCTGACTTAGGAAGGTTCCATTTGATTTTTCAGTTTTACAATTATGGGAAAGTCATGCCATACAAATTCAGCAGAAACTGTACTTCAATATTTGAATATTGATCTTTCCTGGGCTAGAGAAATGATTTGCCATGCTTCCTTGCAATTCTGGCCAGCAGTAGTGAGTCTCAGCTTACATTTGTGTGAGAATCACAAGGGAGAAACAGCTAGTATTTGGCAGTATGCTGAGTTGCCAGTGTTTTTTTTTTTTGATACAAGTACTCAATTAATTATATGAGATATTCAAGAATTTTTAAAAAGTAGGCTTGATGTTAAGATAACTTTGTCTGCTTAAAGTAAGCTAAGTTAAGCTATGACGTTTGATAGTTTAGGTACTTTAGATGTATTTCCAACATAATACTTCAACTTATCCTGGGCATACTGGGATTTAACCCTATTATAAGTCAAGGGGCATCTGTAAAATGCTATAGTAATTCTTTGAGTTTTTAAAAAAAATCAGTCCTTTACATATGTTGCTTGCTGGTCTTCTTGCAGACAATCCAGTTCCTGTTGTCCACTTGTTGAACTCTATTTGTCAGGATCAATTATTTGCCCCTTAGAGATAATATTAAAAACAATGATTATTAAAACAAAAAAATGCCATTGAGTTACTGCTAACTACTCCTCAGGTACTTGGCTATGCACTTTACATTATGTATCTCAATCTCCATAACAACCTTCTGAAGTATTCAATTTTATCATGTATAAAATGAGACTGCTCAGAAAAATTAAGACCTCAACCAATGCTAGCAGCTATAGGTGTCAATAACAAGATTAAAGTGCAGGTCCATCCGTGGATCTGAGAAGCTGAATCTCACCGCCACGCAGTGAGATTACTCCCACTGTTCTCCTTTCATCACATTGCATCCCAATTATTATTGTTATATTATTTTCATGTCTCAAGCCTATGCAGACCACTGAGGATGAAAACATTAGACAAAACCTCCCACTGTTTTTGAACATTGGGTCTAAGCCTGAGGCCCTGTATTTCTGCAGCTACCTCCTGTTCTAGCATCTACTTCTGCCCGCTTTCATACTGTTATACACAGTGTGGCCAAAGAATGGTTCCCATGTCCATGCCAGATTGTGTCATGTATCTGTTTAAAAGCAAATTGTGGCCTCCATTGCTCTTTGAGTCAAATATGGAAATCTTTATCATGGCCTACAATAAATTGGGGGTGGTTCCTATGCAGCTCAATGCCTCGTCTTGGACTGTGGACCCCGTTCTCAGCTCCAGCCACACAGTCCTTCTTGAATCCTCTTGGATGTATAATGCTGCCTCCGACGACATATGTTGGAATGGTTCTCTCCCCTTGAAGTACAGGCTTTGCCCTGTCTAGCCTGTACTTCTCTCATAGAGTTTACTCTTCATCTACTTCACTAACTTAGCACAAAGGCCCTTCCTCAGGGAAGTTTATCTTGACCTCCCTGAATCAATGGAAAAATCTCTTTTTTACAATGTCCCATGGCATGAAAATCCCATGCATTTCTTTTATAGCACTCTCCCTGTAGTCCTTTCATTATTTTGTAGTGTAACGGAATCACAAATGTAGGAATCGTCATAGATTATAAGCCCCAGGAAGGCAGAAACAGTGTCTCTTTTTTTTAACTACTTGGGTTTAACATAGTTGGATTAATATATAGCTATTGTAAACCACATGATTGGACAATTCTAATGCAGGGATGAAGGGTGGCAGGCACAGGGCAGAGAGGAAATATGCACTATGATTAACAGCTTCTTCTCAAGGGATGCTCTCTTGTCTTTTCTTATCATGTCATTTTAAATATTAAAAAAGACTTAAAGTCATTCACCTAATTCCCTGTGGTTATTTGAATTCAGGTACCATTATAGATCTTTGATTAATGTTGGTAACTTTGATTTCATTGAATTCTTGCTATCCTCCAGCCTCAGGTCCACAGTGATAATGACCTGGCTAAACTGTCCACATGGATATTTCTGTTCTAATTTTTAAAAATGAGACTGACATTATGGACAGATTTCATCATTAAAAAGTGTGCTGTAAAAATTGTAGAGAAATTATGTGTCACACAAAGGGACAAAATGTCATTGAGACTAAGAAACTTATTAGAGTACACAGCCACTTCCAAGAGAAGATGGAGTTTAATCCAAGGGTACCAAAGATACCATCTTTCCTGTTGAATACTTTACTGAAGGATATGTTGTTAATTTTGGCTCTGAACTTGCTTACTTTACAACTTTAGGCATTCATTTAAAAATATTTGTAAATGGCAGCATGAATAATATATGCATATTATTTATCATACTATTAATAACCAATTTAATAACATAATTTATGCACATCTCTATTACCAATAATTGTGTTGTAGCTGTTTTTCCTGTAAGCATTGTCTGCTACGTAGTTGTCTTAGTGAATATTTAAGAAACTTGAATATTCCACTTGTAAAATTTTTCTTTTTAAAATTCATTATGCTTCTATTTTGCCATATTCTTCTTCTTTTATATTTTAGTTTGTTTTGTGTGTGATACTGAGATGGAACCCAGGGCCTTGAGCATGCTAAGCAAATGCTCCACCACTGAGCTACTTCCCCAGTCCTAAAAATCCAGTGTGCTTCTGAGAGCACCTGTTGGTTAAAAGCTCAGCCATTGATCATACAAAGCAAATACAGGTCACCTACTCCCAATTCTGCAGCTTAAATCAAATAGCATACATAGCTCCTCCAAGCCTCAGTGTACTTCTCTTATCTGTAAAACAAATATAATATTTATACCATATGCTATTTTTACAAGTAAATGAGAGTTAACATATAAAATATTTACTCCTTTTCAGGCTTTTTGTAAGTGTTGGACTAATTGTTGTCAGTGAAGTAATTAATAATGAAAATAAAGATGTTTATTATAGAAAGACACTACTCCCTACAATCAAACCAAACTTGTATAAATTAGTTCAGCAATGTATTCTCACATCTTGGATTAAGAATAGTTTGTGATTTAGCATTTGTGTTGGTATATTTATATATTCATTCAAAATGTTCATGTATCTACCCTAATAACACAAAAGGCTATAAGTTTAGATTGCTGCTAAAATAGTTTCTAATGTCATTGCATGTTTCAGTTCTGGAGAAGGCTTAATAGATTAGGTTTCTTTCACCAGGGCAGAGGAGGTGACTTGAGGCTGTGGTTAAATGGACAGGAAAGAAAAACTTCTGATATCAGTGCAGTTGGAATCTCATTACTATTCATGACTCTTGCTCTCCCTTTTTCTCTGCACTTTCTAAGCCTCCTGGTATTTCTTTTTGAGTTTCATTTTCATTTCATTAATTTTCTGATTTACCCTCCTCAGTCTGCAGACTTGAAATAAATTTTGCCTTGGTCATTCAAGAAAAGGGGCATGGTCCTCCCTCTAACAGGGTGATAAGAAGGTCCCTGTTTGTTTGCCCTTTATTTTTGCCTATTTCTCAAGAGACTTTTAGAAAATTTAGATAATTATAAGAATGAAGACATTCTTACGGGAGTATTCTTTGTTGTATCTTTACAACATCCTCTCAAAGTTCTGTTTCAGAAATGTCCTTTAGAATTCACTTCTAAGAAAAACGTTAAGGAAGTTGGATATTACTCAATTCTAATAAAGATGACTAGTATGAACAATAGGGTACCCCCTTCCCTTGGTTTTCAGGAAGTGCAGAATCCAATGCTCTGTTTTGGCCACTGTGGTCTATAAAATTGGTACATTGTACTTTTTCTGTGGGATTGATTTTCTTATTCTATTTTTGTACTTAATTTTTTACATATGACTTAAAATCATTTAGAAAGGGGATTGTATATTATAAGAAAAATTGTTTTCCTTGCTACAAATTGTGCAAATATCAAACTCAAAATTTAATATAGCCTACATTTTGAAAGACTGCTGCAAATTTCACTTTTTCTGCTACTTAATATATGTTGCTGAATCTTTAGGAAAGTGTGATATTGTTTTTGCTCTTTACCTGGTAGTCCTAGTGGAATATACATCTGTGTTCTTATGTATAAATCATTCAGAAATATTTAAAGAGGCCACACCAGTATAGGAGCCCTAACAGAGCCCACTCTAACAGGCACAGAAAAACCAGTCCTGACCTGCCGAACTGCCCCCCACACATAGCCAACCAGACACAGCCCATTCCTGCCAGGTTCAGATACATCAGATCCATACCCAATGCCAAAGATCCCATGTCCTGTTGTTGTGTGGAGGGGCCCCCCCTTCAGTGTGAATACGAGACACCAGGAACCACCAAAGCACCCCAGTGGCTGCGCAGCAGGCTGAAACAGACCCTGACCAGATTTCAAATCAATGCTCTGGGACCTAGATAAATAAGGTATAGTCAAATGAGGTTACAGGCTGAAGCAACTTTGTGGAAGAAAGTAGTCATCAAAGGGGTGGTATCTGAACTGACCCTTGGACATTCAAAGAAGTACCTCCAGACCTGCCTACCTTCCACACAAAGAAACTCTGTTCAAAGATCCAAAAGAAGATTATGGAAATTAGGAATCAAAATAAAAAAGTTTCACCTCAAGTCCACAATTCCCCAGACAAGGAACAAACAGACAGGGAACAAGATAAAAACCTAGAAATAATTATCAATGACCTGATTACTAAAAGGAACAATAAACTAAAACAAGAATTAATGAAGGGACTAAATGAAAAAACTCAAGAGATGAAAAAATCTATTAATAATCAAAGAAATAGACAAACTGAAAAAGGAAATAACAGAGCTAAAATCTTCAGTCAATGACATGAGAGTATCTATGGAAGAATTTAATAATAGACTAATATCTATTGAAAATAAAACCTCAAGTCTTGAAGAAACAACTTCTGACAATGAGGACAGGCTGAGTAAGTTTGAGTGCACAGGTGGCAAAAAAAAAAAAAAACTCACTGAACATGAACAGAATTTTCAAAATGTCTGGGATGAAATGAAAAGAAACAATATAAGATTATTTGGGATTCAGGAAGAAATAAAAACGCAAATGAATGGTTTAAGGAACATTCTCAAGGAAAATTTCTTAAAGAAAAATTTTCCCATACAAAAATAGAGTCAGACATGCTCATCCAGGAAGACTATAGGACACTCAATAGGCCTAATCAAATGAGAAGCTCACTTAGACACATCATATTCAAAATGTACAAAAGTGAAATCAAGGAAAGAATAAAATCTGCAAGGGAGAAATGCCAAATCACATTCAGAGTCAAACCAATATGGATTTCCTCGGATTATCCAGTTCAGTCTCTGGAAGCAAGAATATCCTGGAAGGAGATCTTTCAATGTCTGAATGACCTCAACAGCAGCCAAAAATACCATACCCAGCAAAACTCAGCTTCAAATTTAAGGGAGAAATAAGATCTTTTCATGATAAGAGCAAACTTGTAGTATTCATGAATAGAAAACCAACATTACAAAGAATCCTCAAAGATAAATGGCACAAAGATGAACTAGCAAAAAATCTTCCAAACCTAAAATTTCCTACAAGAAGGAAATTCAATAAAGGTATATCCTATCAATAGACAAACAGACAGCACATAACTTACTATAAAACAAAATGACTATGAACCACAACCACATAACCATTTTATCACTGAATGTGAATAGCCTCAATGCACCACTCGAAAGACACAAATTAGCAGATTGGATCAAAAAACAAAATCCAGCAATATGCTGCTGGAGAGACCCACCTTACAGTGAATGATATCCATAGATTGAAAGTGAAAGGATTGAAAAAAATCTACCATGTGTACAGCCCAAGAAAGAACCTGGTGTTGCAATACTTACATCCAACAAAGTAGATTTCAAAGATAAACTAATCAGAAGAGATAAAGAAGATTACTACATATTAGTAAAGGGAACAGTACAACAGGAAGATATAACCATAGTAAATATATAATCTCCAAACTATGCTCCCAACTATGTGAAAAAATTACTCCATGACATAAAACCACTTGTGGACCTCAACACAATCTACTGGGAGACTTCAGAAACTCCTTTGTTACCAATAAACAGATCGTGGAAGAAAAAAAATCCAGCCTAAAAAACTTCATAAATCAAATGTTCTTAACAAATATCTGTAGAATATACCAACCCAAATTGGCTGAGTTTATCTCCTCAGAAGTGCAAGGATCCTTCTCTAAAATAGGTCATATTCTAGCTCACAAAGTAAATTTCAGCAAATATAAAAAAGTAGATATTATCCCATGTATCCTATCAGCAATTATGATGCCATGATCCTACCAATTAACAGCAAAAATTATAACAGAAAAACATATATACATGGAGATTAAACAATATCCTATGAAATGAAGAATTATTACAAGAAGACGTAAAAGGAGATATCAAAAAAATTCTTGGAAGCTAATGAGAATGAAACACAACATAACAAACCTCTGGGACAGCATGAAAGCATTTCTAAGGGGATAATTTATAGCACTGAGTGCCAACATTAAAAATCAGGAGTGATACCAAATAAATAACTTATGCTCCACCTCAAATCACTACAGAAGGAAGAATAAACTAATCCCAATGCCAGCAGAAGACAGGAACTAATCAAGATCGGAGCTGAAATCAATGAAATTGAGAACAAAACAACAACAAACAAACAATAAAAAGAATTGACGAAACAAACAGCTTGTTCTTAAAAAAAAAAAAATAGAATTGATAGGTCCCTAGCCAATCTCACTAAAAGGAGGGAAATGAAGCAAATAACAAAATCACCAGTGAAAAGGGGAACAATCACCACTGACCCACAGAAATTCAATAAATTATAAAAACATATTTTGAAAACCTATACTCCTTTAAATTAGATAATCTGGAAGACATTGACAATTTTGTAGACACAGCATCCCCAAATTGTTGCAGGATGATATGGAAATCCTAAACAGCCCAATAACAGGCACTGAAATCCATATAGCAATTAAAAGCCTTCCACAGAAGAAAAACCCAGGTCTTGATGGAGTCCATAGTGAGTTTTAGCACACCTACAAGGAGGAGCTAACACTTCTTACTAAACTATTCCAAGAAATTGAAAAGGAGGGAAATCTCCTAAGCATGTTTTTTTTTTTTTTAAAGAGAGAAGAACAGGGAGAGAGAGAGAGAGAAATAGAGAATCAATTTTATTTAATTTTTCATGTGGCTTTCATTGCTTGGAATGCTCTTTGTGTATGTAGTGCTGGGGTTTGAACTTGCATCCTCACACATACCAGGCAAGTGCAATAATGCTGAGCCACCACTCCAGCTCCCCAAATACTTTTTATGAGGCAACTATAACTCTGAGACCAAAACCCAACAAAGACACATTAGAAAAGAACAACTACAGACTAGTATCCCTGATGAACATTAATGCAAAAATCCTTAATAAGGTTCTTGCAAACCACATTCATAACACATCAAGAAGTGGCTGGAGCAGTAGCTCGGCAGTTATGGTGCTTACCTGATTGCCTGGCATGTGTAAGTACACAGGTTCAAACACCAGCACTCACTTACACAACTAAGTGTCAGAGCAATGAAGGCCATGTGAAAAAACTCAATAAAAATTGATTTTCTCTCTCTCACACACACACACACTGACCTTCTCTCTTAAAAAAAAAAAAGAAAAGAAAAGAAAAATAAAATACATCAAGAAAATAATCCACCATGATCTAGTAGACTTTATTCCAGGTATACAAGGCTGGTTCAACGTAATGCAAATCAATAAATGTAATCACTCAAACAGAATGAAGGACAAAAAACATACGATCATCTCAATTGATGCAGAAAAGGCCTCCAGTAAAATTCATCACCCGTTTATGCTCAATACTCTAGAGAAGATAGGGATCAAAGAAACTTATAACTATGTAAAGGCCATATATGACAGACCCTCAGCTAGTTTAATACCAAACGGAGAAAAGCTGAAAGCATTTCCAGTAGTCTCAGGAACAAGAAAAGGCTGTCCTCTCTTACCACTTTTATTCAATATACTTCTCAAGACCCCAGCTGGAGCAACCAGGAAAGAGAAGGAAGTCAAAGGGATTAGAATAGGAAGAGAGGAATTCAATCTATGTCTTATTGCTGAAGACATGATCTTATATCTGGAAGATCCAAAAACCCCACCAGAAAACTGCTTGAACTTATACACAGATTTAGTAAAGTGGCAGGCTGCAAGGTCAATATCCATAAATCACTAGCCTTCATATACATTAACAATAATAGTGCAGAAGAAGAAATCAGGAAACAAGTACCATTCATAATATCCTCAAAAAGAATAACATACTTGGGAATTAATCTATCAAGGGAAGTAAAGGACCTCTCCAATGAAAATTATTGAACATTGAAGAAAGAAATCAAAGAAGACCTGAGAAGATGGAAAATGTTTCATGCTCTTGTTTATGAAGAATTAATATAACTAAAATGGTCATTCTGCCAAAAGCACTATATAGACTCAATGCAATCCCCATCAAGATACCAATGTCATACTTTTTTCTTTAATAGAGAGAGGGACAGTGAGAGAGAGAGAGAAAGAGAGAATCAATTCTATTTAGGGTTTCATGGGGCTTTTGTTGCTCTAATGCTCTGTGTATGTGTATATGGGCTGGGGTTTAAATCCATGTCCTTACACATGCCAGGCAAGTGCCATAATTGCTGAGCCACTCTTCCAGCCCCCAATGTCATTCTTTGCAGATAAAGAAAAAGCAATTCTCCAATTCATTTGGAACATCAAGAAAGCCAGAATAGCCACAATATTACTAAGCTAGAAAGTTGAAATAGGTGGATTTGCAATTTCAAATCTAAAACTATACTATAGAGGTGTAGTAACAGAAACAGTGTGGTACTGGTATCAAAATAGGAATGAAGACCAATGGAATACAATAGAAGACTCAGAGACAAACCCACAAATCTTTAAACATCTGATCTTTGACAAAGGGACTCAAAAATATAACATGGAGGAATGATAGCTTATTCAACATGTGGTGCTGGACAAACTGGACATGCTTTTGCAGGAAATTGAAATTAGATACTTATCTCTCACCTTGCACTAAAATCAAATAAAAATGGATCAAGGAACTAGGAATTAAACCAGTTACCATACAACTGCTAGAAGAAAAGTTAGGACCAACACTCCAGCATTTGGAAGTAGGCAAAGACTTTCTCAACAGGACTCCTAAAGTGAAAGAATTAAAGTGAAAAATCAATGAGTGGGATGCCATTAAACTAAAAAGTTTCTGCTCAGCCAAAGAATTGGTCCAAACTGTCAAGAGACAATCTACAGAATGGGAGATAATCATGCTCTGTGATTCCTCCAACAAGTGACTAATATCCAAAATTTACAAACTACTCAAAAATTAATTCCAAAAACAAAAAAATCCATTCGATAAATGGACCAAAGAGCTAAATAGAAACTTCTCAACACAGGAGATTGAGTAAGCCAATGGATACATAAGAAAATGTTTTAAATCACTAGCAATCAAAGAAATTCAAATCTACATTAAGATTTCCAATCAGATTGGCAAAGATAAAGATTACAAACAATAACAGATTCTGGAGGAGTTGTGGGGAGATAGGAACACTAGCACACTATTGGTAGAACTGCAGACTGGTACAGCCACTCTGGTATAGCAGTATGGAGAATCCTCAAAAACTTGGGGATGGATCCACCATAGGATCCAGCTATCTCTCTTCTGGTTATTTTCACAGAAGAGCTCAAATCAGCACATTTCAGTGACTCAGCAAAAATCACTATTCATAACAGCTCAATTTATATTAGCTAAATTATGGCAGCAACCCAGTTGCTCCTCACAGGATGAATGGATCCAAAAACTGTGATATGTTTATATACAATGGAATTCTACTCAGCAATTATAAACAAGAGTATCACAGCCTTTGAAGCTAAATGGATGACTAAGGAAGACATCATGCTGAGCAAATTTAGCCGAACTCAGAGAGTCAAGGGTTAAATGTTTTCACTCATTTGTGGAGGCTGGAGCTAAATCCAGTCTTGAGTGAAAGGTAGTCAAACTCGTGTTTTAGACCCAGCAAAGTCATAGCAATGCATAATCTAGGATATCGATAGATATGTGGGGGGTGGGAGGAGTTGGGGGAGGGACAGGTGAAGGAGAGGAGACAGAGGGAGAATAAGGAGGGATCTAGGGAGGCAATCAACAATGTAGCATACTTATGCAATACTCATTTAATTCTGGAAAATTCACTAAGCATTTATATTGCTAGTAGGGGTGAAATACAGAAGAATTAAGAGACAGGGGTATGGGAGATGTTGGGATATTTCTGATTTAAGAACATATGCCTATCATATTGTGACTTTATACACATTTACGATTGTATAATTACTCAACTCCTTAATAAAAATTTAAAAAAATATATTTTAAAAATTTTGTGGCTAAATAATATTTTACAAAACTTCAAAGAGGCTCCAAAAACATCCATCCTTACTGAGAAGGGCTGAAGTTTGACACCAAACTCTTTACCTGAAATTCTAATTGAAGTGTATGAGACAGCACAATCTGCTTCTTGTATTGGCTTTGTAATTGATGGCATGTGTAATCTTGGAACTTAAAAACACCTGGAGCAAATTGCTTCCAATTTTATTGATTCATCCCTATGCACACATGGATATTGGCTATGGCTGTTTCTGTTGTTGTTTTGTTCTTGGGATTGAACCCGGGGCACTTAACTACTGAGCCACATCCCCAGTCCTTTTTATTTTTTGTTATTTTGAGATAGGGTCTCGCTAAGTTCCTAAGGGCCTTGTGAAGTTGGCAAGGCTGGCTTTGAATTTGTGATCGTCCTACCTCTGCATCTGGAGCCACTGGGATTATAGACGTTTGTCACTGTGCCCAGCAGATTGTTGCCTTTTTAAGGGAAGACAAGTAATTGAATTTTTCCATTGAACAATTTTCAAAATAATTTTGACGCCTCATCATCCTTCAGAAAGTAACAAGTGAGGTTTTTTTTTAAATTACAGATTCAAGTACTGAAACACCTTTGTGGTTCAGTCTATTGTATCCACTTGATGCCTAAATTGTTTTATTTTTGGGTAGTGGAACTGTATGCAAGGTGTCTCCATATAAACCAAGTTTCTCTTTATCCTCTGTCCTCTGACCCATGATTATATTGTATATATCCCACTCTAGAGTTGGAGTGAACTACTTTTTAAGCAAGGCTGGTTCTTTCTAATAAGTAATGTACTTATAGACCAAGCTCTAGGGTTTTAGAGGTGCTTGTGTTTACTGGATTATTCAATTTCAGGCCTTTTCAATGGGCAGTTAGAATATTTAATTATTATTACTATTATTATTGGTAATAGAAATTGAATCCAGTGGTATTCTACCACTGAGCCACATTCCCAGACCTTTTCATTTTTATTTTGAGACAGGATCTTGTGAATTTGATGAGGACCTTACTAAGTTGTTGAGGCTGCCTTTGAACTTGTGGTTCTTCTACCTCAGCCTCCTGAGCAGCTGGGATTATGGGAAGGTACCACTGCACCTGGGTTTGGTATTTTTTTTTTAAGATATAGTACAACATGAATTCATAGTGATATTTTATTCAACTTCAAGTCTGAGATTTTTCTTTAACTACTTTCATCTTACTTATATATGTTTCCTTTAGGCCAATTTGAATACTTGTTTTTCTATGACGTCAGCAGACATAATCATGTTCTTGATCCTACCCCTCCCCATGTAATAATGTTACCATGACAACACTTGTACTGCCACTTACAACATGATGAGTAAAAAAGCACATTAAGGGTTTTTTTCTCTTTAGTCTTTTGCAGTTTTGCCTTAGTGTATATTCCACCTAGAAAAGTGTTATAAATTTTTTTTCTTTATAGACACTTCAAAGAATTCCTCTCTGTTGCTAAAATTAGGATGTATAGTTGTGTTTATTTTGTTTTCTTTTAGTACTGATTTGTTTGCAGGGTCTTTTTTTTGTACCTAAATTGCGTTTTATAATTTTGTGATCTATATATTTTACATGCTTCATAGATCTATTGAACGAGGTGTATCTGAAGTGGTCTAGACTAGTTCATCTTCACCCTTTGTATCCTGTTCTTCCCACCCTGTAGATAAAGCATATTTCATTGTGTGGCTTATACTTTCTTGAAGAAGAGATGTGTGTCTGTATGAATACTCTTGCTAATAAATGATATTATATTTCCCTTTACTACTCTTTGCATATTTTAATTTGTGGTATTTTACACAAAGCCATTCTGCATTACTCCCCCCCATTTCACAATATGCCAATGTATAATTGTACATTAGTTTATAGAAAGTGTCCTCTGTTGATGGAATTTCTCTCCTGTCTTTTGCTATCCCAAATATTGCTGAAGCAAATGACCTTGGTCATATATTTAAAATATTTTAACTATATATCTTTTATTTCCTAGAAATTGGATTTCTAGATCAAAGAGTAATCACACATTTCATTTATTAGTTATTGCCAAATTTTCATAGAGCTTATTCCATTTCGCATTCCCATTACCTATGTATGATATTTCAGCTTTTTTTTCCCTTGGTCACAATTACCTGGTGGCTAATTCACAGCTCAGATCTTCAGTGAGCCACTGAAGGACAGATCAACTTATGCACTGTCTGAAAGAAAACACATGTCATGCTGGGCATGGTGGCTTATATCTGCAGCTCTAGCTACTCAGGAGGTTGGCATGAGAGGATCACAAGTTTGAAGCCAACCTGGACAACTAAGAAAAACAAAATTAAAAAGGGCTAGAGGTGCAACTCAGCACTAGAGTGATTACCTAGCATGTACGAGGCCCTATATTCAAGGCTCAGTATGAGTGCCAAAAAAATAAAAAAGATTTCATGTACATCCAGCAAAGATGTAAATCCTTGAAGATTTTATTTAACCTGTATCATCGCCTAGGTTTAATATTTATGCAAGACTTCTCCCTTCAACCCAAACCATAGTCTGACAGTTCAATAATAACCCCTACTTAGCTCTGTCATTTCTTCTTAATACTGTGCCAGAGTTCCATAGTTCCATGGACCATGACCACATTCATCTTTCCAACCTCAGTGGGTAATGCTGGGTTATGCTTATCACAGGAAACTAATGCATGATTAGCTGATGGTCCACCTTAGTCTTTGGAGTTCTATTTTAGTTTGTGTTATATCTATCCTTCTCTTTCAAATACAAATCAAGGAGGTTGTGTTATTTTACTCGGAGAAGTTGTCACAGGAAGTGTTACATCTGGGATAATTCCCACCTTGTACCTGCATAGCTACGGTCAAAAGCTATGATATCTGAAATTATAAATATTTTCTGAAGGGAACTTCAAGTTTCCAATAGGTTAAAAATATCTCTACATCATTTTTTGATCAGTACCAGGATTCTCTCTCTCTCTCTCTCTCTCTCTCTCTCTCTCTTGATTGATGTGTCCTAAGTTGAAATAAAGAACATGCAGTCCTTAGCAGACTAAATTTCAACAGTTTTTCAAGGCTTTTCACCTTCAGTAAAAGTACAGAGCCTAGTTACTCAAGAAGGGGCTGTGTCACCCACTGAGCTCTCAAGGTACCATGGATTTATTGTAACAGATGGTCCACACACAGACCCTTCTTAAAATTATATGACTTGGTATATATGTGGGACTCATTAAGTAACTCAACTGCTGAATCATGGAACAATTTTAGCAAACCAATACACTCCTCCTGTCCTGTTCCTTAATAGAAATGTGCTAGTCTAATACTTGCTTCTGCTGTAGACAGGGTTGTTGAAGAGAAAGTTACAGTGGCTGCCATCTGCTGATTTCCAACATGGAATTCTTAATGTGGTACAGCAGCTTACTACTTTCTCATATTTATTGATTTTATAATGATCAACTAAATCAAGCAAAATTCTCACATTAATAATTTTTGTTTTCTTTCAATCCAAAAGGACAGGAGGTGTTACATTGCTTTTGCTTAAGATCATGTCATTTATATTTAGGAATATAAAGGAAATAAAATACACATATGTAAGAAGCAAAAAAAAAATGAAACAACTATAAAACTGAGTTCTGCCTTGCAGCTTTGAACAATATAGAATATGTCAGAATTTGGATTAAATAGACTTGGTTTGTAGTTACTGTGTGAAATTTGGTATATTACTAAATTTCTACTTCCATTTCCTATTTTCAAAAGTAAGTGATATTAATTTGTAGCATATTTGAACATTTTATTTATTTTTTAAAGAGAGAGGACAGAGAGAGAGACAGAGAAAGAGAGAAACAACTTTTATTTAGCTTTTCACATGGCTTTAGTTGCTCCAACACTTAGTTGTGTACGTGGTGCTGGGGTTTGATCCCGGGTCCTCGTGCTTGCCAGGCAAGCACTGAAACCACTGAGCCACCGCTCCAGCCCATATTAGGACATTTTAAAGAGTGAATGTAATTAGATATACTAAACATCAACTATAATGTCTGGTCGTGTTCATTGTAGATGGAGTAAATGAAAGCAATAAACTCTATAGCAAGATATTTATCTAGTATTTAAAAACTATTTTGGGATAATACTTTTTATGTCTTTGGAATATACATTTTATTCTCTGGCCTTAGAAAAATTCCATAGTGGGTTTGAGTGTTGGCTCAGTGGTTGCGGTATTTGCCTGGCACACACTGGGACATGGGTTTGAGCCCCAGCACCATGTACACAGGGGAGTGTCAGAGCAATGAAGGCCACATGAAAGCCTGAATGAAGATGATTCTCTTTCTCTCTCTCTCTCAACATCCCTCTTTCTCTAAAAAAAAATTCCATTATAATATAGGTCAAAGTTTACTCTCTCTCTCTCTCTATGTATGTACATACATAGAGAGAAAGAGAGAGAGAGGGATATTTTATTCTTGTGCAGTGTTTCCCCCAACAACTGAGTCTATTTCCTAACATTTTAGGCAATACTACTTGTTCACCAAGCTACTGCTATGGCATTTTGCCTTTCATCATTAATATTTAATATAATTACATAATATTTGATTACGTATCTGAAAATATGCTGTTTTCATTTTTCAAGATGGTCTCACACCTCATAATGATGGTGGCCCCACAGAACTCTAGCCAGAGTATGGGTGGGAAGAAGAGTATCCCAATTAGTCCTTCCCTCCCTGCTCACTCAAGTTCTCAGGTTTTTTGTGGGGTTTACCTGATCTAGTGTGTTCATATGTGTAACTTTGTCATGCAATGTGCCCCATGACAGACACAGCCACTCTTACACTGACAGCCAGCTCTTCTCACTCCCTCAGTCACTGGAGAACTGTATTTCTTCATCCTAGATCCATTGGCCTATGCACTGTAACAGAACAGCAGAGACTATGTGACTTCAACAACAAAAATCTGTTTCTCACTGTACTAGGGGCTAGAAATCCAAGATCAGTGTCATCATGGTCAGGTTCTGGTGTGTACCTTCCTCTCAGCTTGCACAGAGCTACTTTCTTGCTATATCCTCAGAGGGCATGAGGAGGGAGAGAGGGGGAAAACAAGAGAACAAGCTACCTAGGTTTCTTCTTATAAAGGCACTTATCCCATCATGAGGGGCCCATCCTCATAACCTCACCTAAATCATGTTCCTCCTAAATATTCCATACCCAGGTCCCATTGCATGAAGGGTTGTGGTTTCCTCGTATGACTTTGGAGTAGATACAGTTCAGTCCATGACAACCCCCATGAGGTTACATACCACTGAGTTACTCGAGCCAATACTGTATACAAGGTTGCTTCTTTCTTTCTTTCTTTCTTTCTTTCTTTCTTTCTTTCTTTCTTTCTTTCTTTCTTTCTTCTTTCTTTTTTTTCTTTTTGTACAGGGGGTTGTACGAATCTAGGGATGTTTTATCACAGAGCCACATCCACAGCTTTTTTAATTTTTTTTATTTTGAGGGAGTCTCACTAAGTTGCTTAGGACCTTGCACAGTTGCTGAGGCTGGCCTCCAACTTGTGATCCTGCTGCCTCAGCCTCCTGAGTCCCTGGGATTCAGGCATGCACCACATGTCCAGTTATATTGAAGCTTTTAATTGTCACTCCTGGGATCTACATCCCACTCTTTCATTGCCTTGATGGTCATGAAGTAATAAGAACCGTTCTGAGTTGCTGAGCTGGCACATAGATTGTACTTCTGGGGGTTTGGCTGGGATCCTTATCTTTGCATGACCAAGAAATCAACTTTGTTAAGTTACTGCAATTTTAGAGTTGTCACCACAGCATAACCTATCCTACTTAATCTTAACAACACATTCACAAGTATGTCTTTTTTCTAAAACAGACTTTTGGAAATCCTGACTTTACCATAGTACTTTTAAGCTTGTATCCTTCTTAGGGGAAAAATCATGAAACGAATATTATGTGTAATTAAATAAGACAACATGGGTTTTTTTTGAATATTTTAAGAGTTAAAATTGAATTTTAAAAAGTGCTCAATATTTTACTTTATAGCAATTTATACCATTTTTTAAAAGAGGGACAGTGAGAGAGAAGGGGAGAATAAATTTTTTTATTTAGTTTTTCATGTAGCTTTTGTTGCTCTGAAACTTTGTTATGTACGCGGTGCTGGGGTTTGTACTCACATACTTCAGCTTGCCAGGCAAGCGCTGTAACTGCTGAACCACCACTCCAGCCCCAATTTATGCTACTTTTAAAAACAATAGTAAATTAGTGCTGTTGTGTTGAGTATTACTGAGCTTGTTGTCCAATATATAGCTCAGAAGATCATGAAGGAACTTAATTTTTATCTTGCAGATATGAATTTGTTGGGAAATTTTACAAATATATTTTAGTGATTTTCTTATCTTTCAGAAGGAAATATCAGTGGTAGCCAATCCTATAACAGGGGCCTTTCGTGACAGCCAGATAAGGCCAAAGACATTTAAAAACTTCATTCATTTTCTTTGATTTCTCAAGCAATTAATTTATTTTTTATTATGCATTCACAATTACTCAGGGTGTTCAATCCCATTGAAATGACAAATCCAGTCTCCTTACTGGTGTCCTATACTCCTTCATTCTCCCTCAGATTGAGGAAGTTGTGAATTAACTCTTCACAAAACTAATATATGGAAATTTAAACTTTGTCAAAAAAATTTTAAACTCTTGTTGATAATAACAATTAAAATCCAATCAAGGAAAAACGGTTCATCTTGGCACACCTGCAAAAACCAGGACTTAATCGGAGAATGAATGTGTGCTAATATTTAGGAAATGAATTAACAAAATTCAGTTTTCATGATTAAAAAATTGCCTTTACTTATTTGCTTGTTTACATTGCTTCCAAAATTCTGCAAACCTCCAGGAGCTTAATTCTAGCAAGCTCATTTTTGATTATCTAAATGCTTCATGAAAGCTGGGTTTTCTTTTTAAAGTCAGGCAAACAATACACTGATTTCTTTCCTTTGCAGTGGTTCTTCTTTTGACACACAAAACTCATTTTGCCCTTGATTTAAAACAACTAATAGAACAAATAATCATAAACCTAAATTATCTTTGCTATTTGTAATAAGTTTTCTACCTAATTCCTTATTTGTCCATAACAATTATTTTATGAGATTAATCATGCTATTTATATGAAATCTACAAGGAAATGGAGAAGGTTGGGATTAGAGTCTCAAATCATGTATCCTAAACCAGTGCTTTTTTCCCCCCATTTCCTGATTTCCAAACTACTATAAACTTTAGAGAATTTTATTTAGTTTTCTAGTGCTCACCCTCCAAACACACCTTTTCTTTCTTCTACACTCTTGGTTTTAAAAAGAAGAGCATTTTGTAATTATTTTCACAAAGAACTGTGAGTATTTCTTTGGAAACAGAAAGCCTTTCTTACTGCATTTGTGTCTGCCCAGAATCCCCTCAATGGTGGCATTTATAACTGATCAGGACCTGGGTCTTTGTTCCTGGCTCTACATAGAGACACATCGCTTATCTGCCTAACCCTTTCAAAACTGGTTTATGTGCGAAATCATCCGCTGTAGTTGCCTTCTGAATGAATTACTCTTTTGACCTTGTTTTGGTCAGTTTGCAAATGCCTTTCTAGAACTATAATCTTCTCTGTGTAATTTATGTCGGAGAAGATTATATCTTATTTTGCATGCTAGAATTTCTTTAAAATTATTTATTATTCATGTTATATTTTAAACGGGTCCTGGTCTATGCAGATTTTAAATGTGTTTGTCATATACCATTAGTCACTGTGTGAAATCTCTCAGTAATAGTTAGCCCTTGAATTTTCTGCAGCTAAGGAGAATTTAACACTGATTGATGGCAGATCACTTAGCTGGTTGGCAGACTTTCCAATTTACAGTGGGAAAATTGCTCTTTTCTTTTTGTTCATTCCTTCTGCTGCTTGTGCTGAGCAGGAAGACATACGTGCCAGACTGTAAGCGAGAAGTTGCAATGGATTGGCAATACGGCATGTCTTTCTTACAATTATGATTTTATCAGTTTCTCAAAGTGTTCAGGGAATGTCAAATATCTTCCATGACATTCTTCCCTTGTTGTAGGCAGCTTATTTATGTATCTCTTTTACTCTCGCTCCCCATATGCATTGCATAGCCTGTCATCCTTTGCATGACAAACTGGCTTTGAGCTAGAAAGGAAGACAAGTTTGTGTTTTGTTCAGAAGTCCCAGGTATTTTGCTTATGGGCTGAAGACCAGCTTCATCATCAATTTTACCTTTCTCTACTACATTAGTTAGAAAACATTGCTTGTAAGTGATACAAAATTCAACCTGTGGGAGCTTAAACATCTCATCACTCTTCACTTTTTTTTTTCCACCTTTATTAGAAGTATATTGCGATACAGGATACAGATGAGGGGGAAACATTGTCAAAACTGTAGCAATCAATGTGTATAAACTTTGATAGCCAGGGGTAATGCTAACGCATAGATAAGCTACTGTGGGTTTCATCTATTGCCGTTTCCCCCATAAGAACTCATGTGTTAAATGGGTATCTAGTGTAGGAAGATGGGGAAGATGGGGGAACCATTCCAGAAGCCGATGTTATTCCTACACTCTTCACTTTTAAATATAGACAGAATTTAAACATTGTGGAAATGGAATTCAACCAACTACCCTTTCCTCTAGACCTTGCTGAGGAGGCCTCTTTAAGTTGACTTAGCACTGTATTCAAGAGGCCTATAAAATGTGTTTTCTATTAAACACTCATTAATTTAACAAATATTTAACAAGAACTTCAAATATATGAAATTTAGATTTTTTTTAAAGGGAAAGAGTGAGAGAGAGAGAAAGAATTTTTATTTTTTCATCTGGGTTTTGTTTTTCCTACACTTAGTTGTGTATTGGTGTTAGGGATTGAATCTGGGTCCTTATGTATGCCAGGCAAGCGCCTCTCTGGCCCCCAAATTAGATTTTTAATAGATCATGCATCTTCCACTCATGTTAATCTTCTTATTAATTGTACCATAAAAAATATAGGAAGTGTTACCTTCTCTGTAAAGTGTTCTTAATATTTTACCCACCTCACTTCACAGTGCCTCATTCAATGGTGTGCTAGGGCATGAGAGACCCAATTGTGAGAGTTTTCAGGAATTTTGCAAACCAGTTGTTAGGTCTGGCCATTATTTAAAAATAAGCACATAAATTTAGAATTAATTAAATTATATTTTAAAACAAAGTAATACTAAAAATTCATTAATTTCTCTTTTTTCCCCCTATAATCTGTGCTTTGGATTTTACTCATGCAGATTGGAAATGCCATTTTCTGACTCCATGTTCAGCAATAGCATATTAAAATGGAACACAGTGGGGGATTTACACCACAGAAATCAGTATATGCTATACATTTTGGCCTTCTGAGTTTCTAGGGAGCCAGTTGTTGAACTTTCACCAGCATACCATTGACCCCATCCTACTGGGACTCTTCCTTTATTAACTTTTATGGCATTTATTTTTGGAATAAAATTCTTTCAGACAACATTCGATCATCATGGATTAAATGTTAGGTACTGAGTAAGAAGCAGAAGATTCAGAAATGAAGGCAGTATTTTCTTCCAATTCAAGTCGTTTAGAATCTAAGTCTGATAAATGTACAAATAATTAGACTATAAGGTAATAAATACTACAACAGTAGTAGTACTAGATAAGAGGAGTTGAAACAATGGAGAAAATGACTATTGAGTAAGTCAGAAAGTTTGCCAGGAAGGAGGAGAAGGTGTTTGCCAGGAAGAAGTGCTAAAAAGGACATTCCCCACACAAGAAAGTGTTTTCCAAAGATCCTAGTCTTTGAAAAGCCAAGTGAAAGATCCTAGTCTTTGAAAAGCCAGGTGAGTTTGCTTACTCCAATTGCTCAGTATGACTAAAGCCACTTGGTGGGGAATTGTGGAAGAGGAGATGGCAGAGTTGCTCTAGGCCCTGATCACATGAGTGATATCTTCATCATCACTGTTTCCTGATAGCAAGAACCGTGTTTATAGTGTAAAAGTTACTTGGAGCATCAATAATTTGTTGAATAAGTGCTAAGAAATCAGAAGCTGACAAATTCCTTTTCATGGCAAGTGAGAGTTACTAACCATTGTGCCTCATATATTAACTACTTTTTATATGTGGCTATTTAACCAATAAAACCAGAATATGTTCCTTGATGGTAGAATCCATGTTTTCTTTTCTTTTTTCTTTCTTTCTTTTCTTTTTTTTTGCTGAACACATTATCTTTAACTGATCTGATATTCAAAGAATTTTAAGTTTGATCCACTTTATTTTCTGTAACAGGAGTTTTGAACAAAGACTTAAATAAAGCTGGTGTTATGGTTTGAGTATGTCTTCAAGGATTCAGGTGTACAAAGCTTGATCCCCAGTGTGGCAATGTGAGAGGTGGTGGAAGCTTTTAGAGGTGGAGCTTAGAGAAACTTCATTAGGGGAGTTGCCTTAAGAAAAGATTAACAGTTCTTATGGGACCTGCTCAGTCCTCTTGAGAGAATTGTCATAAAATACCGAGCCTGTCCCTTACCTATTCTCTCTGGCTTCCTGAGTCACCCTGTGATCTCTCTTGTGTTCCACACTATGACCACAATACCCTGCCCCATATGATAAAACCAAGGAGGTACTCAACTGAGCTAAGCTGATATCAGTGCCACAGTCTTAAACCTCCACAACTATGAGTTAAACAAACCTTTCTTTAAAATAAATTACCCAGACTTGGGTATTTTGTTATAGCAATGGAATATGAACTATTACAGCTAAAGTTCCATTAATAGAACTGTTTAGGAAAAATGGCCTCAAGGTAATATAAGCTTTTCTATGACCTTCAATTCAGAAGAAGGGAACACTGATAACCCTCTAAAAGAGGGAGCCTCAATCAGCAAAGAATTCATTAAAGCAGACAGACATATGCTAAATCCTCTTTAAGAGGTTGCATGCCTGCTGGACCTGAGAGAGACAAAGTATTAACGTAGAAAGTATTAACATTTTTGAGGGAAGAATTTGGTCAGCAATGGGAACTCTGGAAAAGGAGAATTACCAGTTAGTAACACTTGTTGGTTAAGCTGGAGCAAGGGTAAAGGGAGAATGAACTCTGTCTACAAGCATTTGCAATTGCCAGGATATTTGTGTTGTATAACTAGATCAATCAAGGGCTGTAGTGGTGGCAAGTGGTTGTGACACTTGTCTGGCATGTGCAAGGACATGGGTTTGAACCCCAGCCCCATGTACACAACAAAGTGTTGGAGCAACAAAAGCCACATGAAAAAATATAAAATTGATTCTCTCCCTCTCTCTCTCTCTCTCTCTCTCTCACTGTCCTTCTCTCTAAAAAACAAAGCACAACAAAACAAAATAAAAGAAACTAGATCAATGAGCCAAGACAGAACAATCTGCTGTGCATTACCTTCCTAATACATCCATCTGATTATCATGTGACTAAGCACACAATCTACCTCCCAGTAAGGAGACACCCAAATTAACCAACATTTAATTAATTTCATACTAAGTTTCAGGAACTTTGTAGGAAGATATATTTCAGAACATTCTATGGCAGGGCTGGAGCCATGACTCAGTGGTTACCCAGAATGTGGGAGTAAGCGAGTTCCAACCCCAGCACCACATACGTAATGAAGTCTCAGAACAATGAAAGCCACTTGAAAAACTAAATGAAAATTCTCTCCCTCTCTCTCTCTCACTGTCCCCTCTCTCTTTAAAAAAAATTTAAAAAGAACATTCTATTGCAATGGACAATTTAATTTCTCATTGTGCATGAATAAGTTGTCCTTTAGGTTTTACTCTTTAATTGAAAGTTTGATCACCATAAGCTGCCTTCCCAGCTTCCCTCCCAACATGCACCATTTATAGAACTGTTTCCTTGGAGTTGACAAGAGCATTACAGGACCACTAGGAGCCTGAGTTGTGGTAATGGATGCAATGCTATCCCAGTGAAGCCTTTCAAAAGCAGCCAGCTGGCCTTTCCAAGACAGCCTAATTTGAATCAAAAAGCACTTTTCCAATAGAAATTTAGCATTTTTCATGAATTAGAGATTATATAAAACAGCACAGTAAATTAAATTGAAAATCTATTGAGATCAGGATAGTTCCTGACAATTTCAAAAATAAATCTATTTTATCTGATATTGTATTTTGATTCTTCTTTGGTGTTTCCTTACTGTTTTCTTCAAAGTAAATTCTGAAAAATATCCAATAAACGAGCAATACAGCAAGATTCTACCTTATCTACCACCTCTACAGCTGTTTCTAAAAATATTTTCTGTTCCATGTATACCTCATTGACTCTTTCACAAAATCTTTTATTGCTGTTCAATGTTGTTCTTGGAGAAACAAAACCTCTTTATCTAATAAGATGCCTTTCTCCAAGCTTTAGCTCTGATTCTGCTTGATTTTTCTTTGTAATACTAACATTGTATTATGCCAGATATTAGTTGGTTGATTTAATTTAATTTATTTATTTTGCATTATTTCTTTCCTCAGAAAGGACAGGAACTTTGTCTCTTTTTTTTTTTTCATTTTTGCCTCCAACCTTGCCACATGCAGTCATTTTTGGAAACATCTTATTTGGTTTACTATAGCCTACTTAAATTTATAATACCCCCCAAAAGAGTTCAACTTACAAATTTTTAAAAGTTTTCTATTAAAATTATTAAAAGAAAATTACATTTTTCTTCTCAGAAAGCCACTGTGGTACAAAGATAAGTCAGAACTGTAAGGCAGGGGTATTTGAGTTCATCTTGACCCCATATTCCCACATAAATCTTAAGCTGCATATTACATAGTATTTGTTTGTCTGAATATGACATTCTTTTTCCATCCTGAAATTTCTATATTCTCATTTGTGAAAGGGAGTAATACTTTTCCTCCCTACTTCATATGTTCGCTGTGAAAATGAAATGAGATAAAGTATGTAAGATCTTTTTAAGAATTTCAAAATGCAATGTTATTGGGCTATTATTATTATTCTTGAACTAAGCCAGACCAAGCATACTTTCCTTTGACAGCCAATATTTCTCCTTAGTAGAAATATATATTTAGGTATATAAATTTATGTGATATAATTTATATTACCCATAAACATATTTATCTCAATCATATCACAGTCTTATTGCATCTGTTCAGCAGGATTGATTTTTCTTTTTCCTTTTTTTGCTGGTTTGTGCCTACAGTACTCTATTCAAAGCTGGGAGGCACATGTGAAGTCATGAAAAGTACATGAAGTTAGCTGATAATAAGATTTAAATGTGTTTCCCTTATGTGAAACAGCATTTTACCTCCCTAAGTGGAGAATTATTTCCCAGCCTCAGAGATTTCCCGCCAGGTGTTTATTATGGCTTCGCACTAGTTCCAAACCCTGAGACAAGAGACGCAAATTGAAGTATTTATGTCATTGGTGTGTGGGGCAGCCCACAGAGAAATAAGAATGTGTTTGTAAACTCTGAACATAGGTGGGCATTTTTGAAAGCCTCCAGATCTGACAGAATGATTTCCAACTAAGAGTGTGGTATTGTTTATTATAACTTTGAGTGGCAGCCTAATATATTAAATCAGTTCCAAAGATTGTAAAATGCATTAGCATTAGCAATTTAATACCTTCAACAAATTTCACTGTCACTCAGAAGCATATCTGTCCTTATTGTAAAACACAACAAAACAAAACACCCCAAAATGAAACTCCTTTCTTGATGGACAATAGTGTTCAAGAAGACAAAAGCTTTTCTATGTACGTAGACATACAGAGGAAGGCTAATCTGCATTTAGCAAAACGAAGTGACACAAAATTAATATAGGCATTTCGTTATGGCTGGATGACTTGAATCCTTAGGCAAGAAAGCTTGACAAAATGATGAACCTACTACCCAGTCAATCTTACTTATGAAAATGCATGGGCAGTATCTTTTCATAAGAAAATGATAACCCTGCATCCATAATCACATACTAGTATGGTAATTTTTCCACTAATAGGGACATTTATGAGGTATTCTTTTTTTATTAAGAGTATATAGAGATACAAATGAGAGGGAAACATTATCAAACCATCAATGAACAATGTATATACACATAGTTATCCAGGGGTAATGCCAAAACACAGATGACTACCTTGGGTTTCACCTGTTGCAGTTTCCCCCAGAAGAACTCTTACGTTAAAAGGGTATCTCGTGGAGGAATGACATCTGCTTCTGAGGTGGTTCCCCCATATTCCTACTCTCCAGTCTCCTAGAAGTTCTTCAAATACCCCCCTCCCCCTCCCTATGCCTCCAAGTATCCTAGGGAGCCATCCCCCAGTTACGCTGAGAATCATACAATTTGAAGTTATTGTCAAGTTAACCATTTAACCTACTGTTTCCCCATGTATTCTAGCCTCCACAGATGAGAGAAACCATTCGGCCCTTGAGTCTCTGAGATTGGGATACTTCATTTAGCATAATTCCTTCCATCTCCATCCATTTGATTTCAAAAGCCATAATATTGTCTTATCTAATGCCGAGTAGTATTCCATTGTATATATGTACCAAAGTTTTTGTATCCACTCCTCGAGTGAGAGGAATCTGGGTTGGTTCCATAATCTAGCTATAGTAAATTGAGCTGCTTTAAACATTGAGGAAGCCACATCACTATAATACCCTGATTCTAACTCTTTTGGGAAAATCCCCAGGAGTGGGATAGCTGGGTCATAAGGTGGTTCCATCCTTAATTTTTTGAGGATTCTCCACACTGCTTTCCATAGTGGCTGAACCAGTTTGCAGTCCCACCAGCAGTGTCACAGTGTTCCTCTTTTCCCACGGCCCCTCCAGCATCTGTTATTGTTAGAATTTTTTATTTTTGCCACTCTAACAGGTGTGAGATGGTATCTCATTGAAGTTTTGATTTGCATTTCCCTTATAGCTAATGATGTAGAGCATTTTCTCATATATTTATGGGCTTTCTGGACTTCCACTGGAGAGAAGTTCCTTTTGAGATCTTTAGCTCATTTATTGATTGGATTATTTGTGAGTTTGGACTTTAGTTTCTTTAGTTCCCTGGATATTCTGGATATTAGCCCTCTGTCCGAGGTGTAGCAGGCAAAGATTTTCTCCCATTCTGTAGGTTCTTTCTTGATGCTCTTGACTAAATCATTAGCTGTGCAGAAGCTTTTTAGTTTAATTGCATCCCATTCATTTAATTTTGATTTTACAGCATGCGCCATAGGAGTTTTGTTAAGGAAGAAGCTGCCGACTCCTATAAGGTGTAGTGTTGACCCAACTTCTTTTTCTAGTAAATTTAAAGGTGTAGGCTTAATATCCAGGTCTTTGATCCATTTTGGTTTAATTTTTGTGCAGGATGAAAGATAAGGATCCAGCTTCAGTTGTCAACTTATAACTGTCCATTTTGTCCAACACCATTTTTTGAACGGGCTTTCTTTTTTCCACTCTATGCTTTTGCCCACTTTATCAAATATCAAATAGTTAAAGATATGGGGGTTTGTCTCGGGATCTTCTATTCTGTTCCACTGATCTTCGGTTCTGTTTTGATACCAATACCAAGCTCTTTTTACTACTATGGCTCTGTAGTATAATGTCAGGTCAGGGATTGAGATACCCCGTATTTCTTCCTTTCTATAGAGTAGTGTTTTGGCTAGTCTGGGTCTCCTGTTATTGCATATGAACTGGCGAATTGCTTTTTCTATATCTGTGAAGAATGCCATAGGTATCTTGATGGGGATTGCATTGAATCTGTATAGGGCTTTGGGTAGAATGGCCATCTTTATTATATTGATTCTGCCTAACCATGAGCATGGAATGTTTTTCCATGTACACAGGTCTTCTATAATTTCTTTTTTTAGTGTTTGATAGTTTTTTTTGTAGAGGTCCTTAACTTCCGTTGTAAGGTTAATGCCCAAGTATTTCATTTTTTTGGAAGTGATGGTGAATGGGAGAGATTTCCTGATTTTTTCTTCTGTGGATTTGTTGCTGGAGTAAAGAAATGCTAGTGATTTGCTGGAGTTGATCTTATAGCCAGCTACTTTGCTGAAAAGACCTGTAAGCTCTAGGAGTTTTCTGGCCGATGCTAGTGGGTCTTCTAGGTATAAAATCATGTCGTCAGCGAATAGAGATAACTTAACTTCCTCTTTTCCTCTACGAATACCTTTGGTTTCCTTGTCTTGCCTGATGGCTCTGGCAAGGGTTTCAAGGACTATATTGAACAAGAGTGGGAAAAGTGGACAGCCTTGTCTTGTTCCTGAATTCAGTGGAAATGCTTTAAGTTTTTCTCCATTGAGGTTAATGTTGGCTATGGAGCTGTCATAAATGGATCTGACATAATTGAAGTATCTTCCCTTGATCCCTATCTTTTCCAAAGTTTTGAGCATAAAATGGTGTTGAATTTTATCAAATGCCTTCTCTGCATCAATTGAGATGATTATATGATTTAATATTTTAATTCTGTTTATATGGTGAATTACATTTATTGATTTGCTTATGTTGAACCAGCCTTGTTTTCCTGTAATGAAGCCCACTTGATCATAATGTATTATCTTGTTAATGTGTTTTTGCATCCTATTAGCTAACATTGTATTAAGGATTTTTGCATCAATGTTCATCAGGGAAATTGGTCTGTAGTTTTCTTTCTTTGATGTGTCTTTGTTGGGCTTTGGAATCAGTGTAATGTTTGCTTCATAAAAAGTGTTTGGGAGTGATCTCGCTCTATCAATTTCCTGGAAGAGCTTGTAGAGGATCCGTGTTAGTTCTTCTGTGTAGGCTTGGTAGAATTCTGCCATATATCCATCCGGACCTGGACTTTTCTTTTTTGGGAGAGCTTTGATTGTTGTTTCAATTTCACTTTCTGTGATAGGTTGGTTGAGATTTTCAATGTCCTCCTGTGTTAAAGAGGGGATGTCGTGTGTGTCCAAGAATCTGTCCATGTCTTCCAGGTTATTGAATTTGGCAGAGTATAAGTTTTCAAAATAGGTTCTGATAATCTTCTGTATCTTGGATGGGTCTGTGGTGATATCCCCATTTTTGTCTTTATTTTTGTTGATTTGCTTCCTTTCGTTCTTCCTTTTGGTGAGTTTGGCAAGGGGTCTGTCAATTTTATTAACTCTTTCAAAGAACCAACTCTTAGATTTGTTGATAATTTGTATAGTTTTTCTGTTTTCAATTTTGTTAATTTCAACTCTGATTTTGGTGATTTCCTGTCTTCTGTTGGATTTAGGGTTGGACTGATCCCCCTTCTTTAGTCGTTTGAGTTGAAGCATAAGGCTATTAATTTGGTCTCTTTCTAGATTTTGATGTATGCTCGAAGTGCTATAAATTTACGTCTTAAGAAAGCTTTCATACTGTCCCAGAGGTTTCAGTATATTGTTTCCTCATTCTGGTTCAATTCCAAAAACTTCATAATCTCTGTTCTCATTTCCTCTTTTACCCATACTTCATTTAAGAGGTAATTATTCAATTTCCAAGTATTTGAATAGTTTCTGTTGTTTCTCTTGTTGTTGATTGTTAAGATCATAGCAGTATGATCTGAGAGAATACATGGGATTATATCCACTCTTTTATATTTGCTGAGATTATCCTGGTGAACTACGATGTGGTCTATTTTAGAGAAGGATTCATGTGCCGCTGAGAAGAAGGTAAATTCAGCTGTCTTAGGATGGAATAGTCTGTAAATGTTTGTTAAGCTCAATTGATTAATAGAGTAGTTCAGATTGGAGATGTCTTTATTGATTTTTTGTTTTGATGATCTGTCTAGAGTTGATAATGGTGTGTTGAAGTCCCCTAGTATTATTGTGTTGAGATCGATGAGGGGATTAATGTCCTTAAGTATTTTTCCATATATTTGGGGGGTTGTAATTGGGGGCATAGATGTTGATTATCGTTATATCTTCTTGGTGTACTGTCCATTTTAGTATGATAAAGTGACCCTCTTTGTCCTTTCTGACTAGTTTTAATTGGAAATTAGTTTTGTCAGAAATTAGAATTGCTACACCAGCTTGCTTTTTTGGGCCACAGGCCTGGTAGACATTTTGCCATCCTTTCACTTTCAGCCTGTGTCTATTTTTGAGTGTCAAGTGTGTCTCTTGCAGGCAACATATTGTTGGATTTTGTTTTTTGATCCAGTGGGTCAGTCTGTGTCTTTTAATTGGGGCATTGAGACCATTCACATTCAAGGATAGAATAGATATGGGAGGCTGATTCACAGACTTTGTATTGATTACAGAGTTTTGAGTCATCTTGAAAGTCTGTTTTTGTATAGTATGATAATTGACTCACCCTTGTTTAAGGATTTATCATATCGTTGGCATTATCTTCTGAATGGAGAACATCTTTGAGAATATTCAGTAGAGCCGGATTTGTGTTCATGTATTTTGCTAGCTTGAGTTTATCCTTGAAGTATTTAATTTCCCCTTCATATTTGACGCTGAGTTTTGCCGGATATATTATCTTTGGTTTGAAGTTGTTATTTTGTAACACTTGAAAGATATTGTTCCAAGCTCTTCTGGCCTTCGTTGTTTGTTCTGAAAAATCCATAGTGATTCGAATTGGTTTGCCTCTGAATGTGATTTGGGGCTTTTCTCTAGCAGCTTTTAGAATTCTCTCCTTGATTTCTCTATTATTCATTTTGTATATGATATGTCTTGGCAAGTTTCTCAATTGATTAGGCCTATTTGGAGTTCTATAAGCATCTTGTATGTGATAATCTGGATCAGTGCTAAAATGAGGGAAGTTCTCACTTATGATTTCGCTTAAAAGGTTCTTTAAGCCTCTTGTTTGCTGTTCAGAATTTTCCTCCATGCCAATGATTCTCAAATTATTATGCCTCATCTCATCAAATATTACTTGGCAGTTCTGATTATGTAATATAAGCTGTTTATCTTGTTTATCTTCTTTGAATTCTACGTTGTTTAGCCTATCTTCATTGTCAGATACTCGTTCTTTGAGAGCTGATGTTCTGTTTTCAGTAGAGTAAGCTCTGGTGTTAGTTTCTTCCAGAGAGGATTTGATTTGATTAGGCGTGTTTTTCAATCCTGATAGCTCTGCTACATCTCTTTTCAGGATTTCTATATCTTTGTATAGCTGATCTTTCATCTCGTGGAACTGTTCCCTTATTTCCCTGTAGAAGTTGTCCCTCCTCTCTTGAAATTGCTGTCTGAACTCTTTCCTTATTTCATCTCTCAATTTTTTGATTGCATTACTAATCATAATGCTGACACAATGCCTTTGGTTTTCATCTAGGGCTCCAGCCATGGGATCCTTTGGTGGAGAGCTGTGGGGTTGAGGAAGTGAATTATTTTCCCTTTTCCTCATTTTCTGAGTCCAAGAGTGTGACTTGTACTTTGAGAAAGTTGCTCTTGGTGGAGTAATTGGAGCTTCTTATGGCTTTGTTTCATTGTAATGGGTTACTTTGAGAGAGATCTCACAGCAAATTATGAGAGCAAGCCAGTGCCCATTTTGAAGCGTGTCTATTTCTTCAGATAGCAGTGTCTCCCCGAAAGTGGGGAGAAGGGATGACTAGGAATTCAAGGAGGTGAGTTGGAGAGGTAAAAAATCACTCTTGCCTTTGAGTAAAGAGGAACAATGGATTAGGGAGGCATAGGTTATTCTAGTAGGATTAAGGAATAAATAAGATTGGGATGCGGGAAGGGTAAAGACTTTGGGTGAGAGTGAGAGAAAAATGCTTATATTTAGGGATTATCATAGGACAGGGGAGGAAGAGGTTAGTATGGGGCGTGGTTATCTTCACTCTCCAGAGGCTGAGTCTATCATGCTATCATGAAATGTTTTCCTGGTTGGGATCCAATGTTATAGAGGTAGCAGTAAGGATTAAGAAGACTTAGAAAGAGTATTAGCCAATCACCAATACGTACACACAAATAAATATTTACATCCACCAACACTAAGTCAGTATTAACTGTACAGCTAGAAAGGGGAAAGAGAGAAAAAAAATCTGTATAATTAAAAAAATTAAAAAATAAGATAAAATAAAAAATAAGATAAAATAAAAATAAAAAAATAATGAAATAAAAATTTAAAAGCTATAAAAGTAAAAGAAAATAAAAATAAAAAATAAAAAATTCTTAATGAAATCTTGGCTCTATAGACAATGAGGGTGTCTCTGGGATCTTAATATGAATGTGGCCCCCAGCGGGCCATCTCCCGATACAAGTATTGCTCCCCACAATGTGTGAGCTTGGCCGATGACTGTTTTAGTTAGGCATGGGACCAGATCAGCAATGGTATCTGTGACTCTGCTGGCATCTGCAGTTCTGGCTGCTGCTGCTTGCAGGCCTGCCCTTGCAGCCATCCGGATTTGTGACCAGCAAGCGGGCGGAACGTAAGGGAGACTGTCACTGTTCCTGGCTGAACAGGCAAAGACCCCCTACTTCCCGTAGCTCTGACAGTTGCTTGGTAGCCCCGCCCCTGTAGCAGATCGGAAATTGAGTCCTGGAAGACCCAATGGCAGCCTGCCACCGGGAACCCCAGGGGGCCGTCTCCCAGCACTGCTCTTGCTCCCCGAGGAGGGCGAGCTTGGCGGGTGTCTGCTTAATTGGTGTTGAGATGGGATCAGCGATGAAATCTGTGTGTCTGTTCAAACCCACTGGATCGGCTTCTGCTGCCTGCAGCCCCGCCCCTGCAACTGGTCCAGAATTGTGACCAGCAAGCCCTCGGAATGTAAGGGAGCTGGCCACCGTTCCTGGCCGAACAGGCAAAAATCCCCCTATTTCTCCTCGCTCCGACAGTCGCTCCTTAGGCCCACCTCTGCAGCCAATCAGCAATTGAGGCCTGGAACTCCCAATGGTGGCCAGCCACCGGGCACCCCAGGGGGCCGTCTCCCAGCACAGCTCTTGCCCCCCCACAGAGTGTGAGCTTTGCGGGGGTCTGCTTAGCTACGGACAGGATGGGATTAGCGATGAAATCTATGTTTCTGCTCAGACTTACTGGATTGGCTACTGCCGCTTGCAGCCCCGCCCCTGCAGCCAGTGGGGAATGTGTCCAGCGAGCCTCGGAATGGAAGCGAGCAGGTCACCATTCCTGGCAGAACAGACAAAAAACTGCCTATCTCCTTGCTCCTACGGTAGCTCCGCTAACACCAAGCAAACAGCTGAACCACAGCACTCCTGGCGGGGCAGACAGAGCTCCTTCTGGCAGGAGTCAGTACAGGCAGCCTTCTGTGTCCCTGGCGGGAGGAGGAAACCCCCCCTTTTTTTTTTTTACTTTTTGCAAAACTCCCAAGACTCAGCTCCTTATAAAAGCTTCACAAACTTGTACTAGAAGTTCAAATATAGATTCCCCTGGACGCACCTTGGAAAATTGCGGATGCACTGGATTTTTCCCAAGCAGACCTGGAGCCTCAGGAAATGCTGTCTCCCTTCAGGTCACCATGTTCTTCTATGAGGTATTCTTAATACCATGGTAAATTTTACTACTGTAATGTTAATTTCAAAAGCAGAGTATGGAACGCTATATAAAATAATTATACTAGTAAATCATTATTGAAAGCCAATACAGAATGAATCACCATCAGTGGTCCCTATTTACCTGACATTGAAATAAGTACTTTGCGTCATTGAAACGTTTCAAACAATTTTGTCTGGTAGTAAGTTTTTAGGTAGAGGAACTAAGACCCACAAACTATAATTATTAACTTGTGTAAGAGGTCCCAGCTCATAAATGACAGAGCTGATTTTTGATATGAAATCTGTTAATTCTATGAGTTGTAAACATACTGCCTGGCTATGTGGGAGATGATATGCATGTACGCTAAAAGTCTTGCATGCATTAGAGAAATTAATCTTCACAAGTATGTTAACAAAGAAGAAATATCTGCCCATTATACAGAGGAGACAAGCAACGAGCCAAATTCTCAGAGCTAAAGTGCTCTCTAATCATATCATCTCTCAACACAGTAAAAACAATGTTTTTAAAAAGTTACAGTAAACTTTATTTAGAGACAGTATTAAGGTTGTTTATTATAGCATTTAAAATTTCAAATTAGAGAGTGTATGTGTGGTTGTATGGATAGATAGATAGATGACAGATAGTTGATAGATAGATAGAAATCTGCCAAGCAACTTGTTGGACAAATGTATAGCCAGAATGATTTGCTTATTCAATAGCCAAGTAGTGAATAGGATTAAAAAAAAAAATCCTTGCCTTTTCATACCCACCACGTACCAGTTGGAATATTCTGTTTTGTTTTGCACTGCTTCTTTCAGCTCACGTCCTGGCTCCTGCAGAAGGTATGCTGCATTTTTACTTCCCATTATTTTCCAAGTGCATGGAGTTTCAATATCTTACACACCAGGAATAGATACATATCAAATCATATTATTTAAAATTCAGAAAAGCCACACAGCTTTTCATTTGAATCTAATTGAGTAAACTTATTTCTTACTAATTCATTATGAACTTAATGTAAATATAATAATATAAAATTGAAATAATACCTAACCTGCATTAATGCATGCAAATTTCCAAAGAATAGTTTCTGTCATGTAATAGGCATGTACTTTTTCTTCTTACTTGATTTTCAAAAGTTTCTAAACACCAAATCCTAGAAATCTTGTGAATTTCTTCTCTGTAGGATGGTAGAAACAACCCAAGTCTGCCTTAAAAAAAAAAAAAGAGTAATTTACAATATAAAATTTTGAAAAAAGTAGAAGTGAATGTCATAAACTTACGTAGCCCTCACACATCTGGTTTCTTGTGTATCTTGTCTACTCTGATATCTGCCCTAACATTATTCATGCTTCGTTGTCCCTTTCCTTTTTGTGCAGCTGAGAATCAAACCCTACACCTTGCATATCCTGGGCTAGCATTCTATCACTGAGTTACATCTCTAGCCCCCTTGTTCCTTTTGAAGCAAATCACTATTTGGAAATATTTTAGAATGTATCTCTAAAATTGTTTTTTATTTTTGCACTGGGGATTGAACCCAGGGGCACTTAACCATTGAGCCATGTCCCCAGCCCATTTTATTTTTTATTTTGAGACAGAGTCTTGTTAAGTTGCTGAGGCTGGCTTTGAACTTGCAATCCTCAGCCTCTGGAACTGCTGAAATTTCAGGCATGTGCCACTGTGACTGGCTAAAAATTGTGGTTCTTAAGAAAAAAAAAATAATTGTGGTAATGTCATCAAACAATAGAAGGTAAAATCCTACCTAATATAATTAATATTCAATCAACATTCATATTTCATGATTGTTTTAAAGATAGAGGGAGAGAGGGAGAGAGAAAGGAAGAGAGAATCAATTTTATTTATTTTTTTATCTAGCCCTTGTTTCGCTGACACTTAGTTGTGTATATGGTGCTAGGGTTAGAACCCTGGTCCTTGTGCATGCCAGGAAGCACTCCAACTGCTGAGCCACCACTTGAATCATTATCTAATAATTTTCCTGTAGTGTAACAATTTTGTTTTCTACAGCCTTTATTCTCTTTTATTCCACAGGTTTCCCATAATCTGTTGTTCTTGCAAATTTTTTTATAGAAATTATGTTGCTTGTCCTATAGATTTTTTTCACAATCCATACACTTACTGTTTACATTTCTTTGGTTTTATTTAATACAATTACCTATCACTTGTAAGTCCTAACATATGAAATTACTAGCATTCAACTGGCTTGATGTATGGAAGGCTAGATTTTATGCGGTTCAACATAATATTTCCTGTAAATTAGCCATTGAATCTAGACTAGATCTAGCAGGACTTTGATAACTTGCCTGCCTGAATTACAAGATATTCCTGGCTCATCTCTTTTATTTCCTACCCCAGACTGATAATCAGTATTTCTTCAAATTCTGATTTTTTAGTAGGAAATTGTGATTAGAGATCATCGTTTAGATACAGTGAGTGCTTACTAATATTTTAGGTTGGCCATTATTTCTAGGACGTTCAATGTGCAAAGGTAGTGTTTTTTAGGACTTTAAGGGAAAAAAAAACATATTGATGTCATATTGCTACCCCCAAATCACATTAAGGACTTTAATCAGTCTTATCCATTTTTATAGCATATCATTTATTATTTTGGCATGGTGAAAATTCCTCTTCAAGAACCAGTTTAATTTCTTTACACTATGTCACGCACAATGCCAACATTATCATTGAAAGGAAAAATATGATTACTAAAAAGAGTTCATATGATTCTTTCACTGTCTTATTTACTTTCAGCTCTTCACATCCAGAAAATTACATACTACCAGTGATGTGCAAAAATTTTTCATTTTAAAGTTACATGGAAAAGAAATGGTGAATGCTTGAGGAGATTAACATGGTTTAAACTTTATACATCACATTACCTCTGATTTTTATGTATGTTAAAAAGAAACTTAGAAATTATATTTGGACGGCGCCTCACTATATGTTTCTGCACAAAATGAGATCATTATTTCATGCCGCTTTTAATACTTAGGAGTTACTTTTTAGCTTTTTAAAATAATTATATATAATTATTATATATATGCAATAATTATAAGAATTATATATTCATATTCAAATTTGTTAACCAAGACATATACACAGAAGTCTGACTTCTATTCCTGTCTCTGACAGCTTTTTTCCTGTCTTGCCTTAAAGATAACTCTCTTACTTTTCAGTTTACTTTTCCATTGCGTTTTTCTTGAGCAAAACGTAGAGCAGGTGTAAAGATGGTTGCAATATTACGTGCTCCATCTTGGCTTTTCCATTTAACAATGGGTCTTAAAGACTATCCCATTGTTTTTGGAGTCATTTGAATTCACCACTTTTTCCCTACAGGTGCTCCTATGCCTATCTGCTCTTTATATATTTGCTGCAACTAATAACCTTGTTTATATTTCTGTTTAGTATCTTACCACTATAATTTTGGGATAGATTCCTACAAGTGCAATTGTTTCATCAAATAGAAAATTAATATGTATTTTTTCAAGGTATTGCCAAATTTTCTTCCCCTGAGAGTTCTATCTAGCATTTTGCATTCTCAGCAGTGGTGTACGAGAGGTCTGTTTCCCCACAGCTTTACCACAGAGTATGTTGTCAGGCTTCTGGAATTTTGCCAGTCTAATAGGTGAGAAAAGCTATCCTTGCAAAGTGTTAATTTGCATTTCTCTTTCTATGAGTAAAGTTGAGCACACTTCCAAATGGTACAGAGGCATTTGTGTTTATTTATTGAAATCCCTGACTTTTCTGCAGCATTTTTATTGGCATTTTTCTTTCTCATCTTTTAAGAGGCACTTTATATATTTGGGATCTCAATCATTTGAGATGGAAGTGTCAGGTTTTCCCACTTTGTCCTTTTACCCTGCTTATGCTATTACATTTTAATTAATCAAATCTATCAGTCATCTTGTTTATATAAACTGGTGTATTTTGTTGAGTTCTTAGTTTCTTGATCTTTTGGGACTTTTTAAAGGGTTGCTTTCATCACCTTCCAGCACAGAATTATAAACAGAGATAACGCCTTGTTTTTTGTCCATATTCAGTGAGAGCAAGCCAAGATTTAGTGAATGTTTCCCACTTAAGTCACTTTGTGTTTCTACAGACTTAATTAACAAATGTTTATGAAAGCTTCTGACTTTTTTACTACACAAAGTGATGTCATTGTCATCTGACAATTTAAGTCTTTATTACTAATTATTCTGCCTTCCCAAAAAAAGAGCTACTGCTTATGGACTACAAGCAGTAATTTTGTTCAAAAGATAGGTGTGATGTCACAGGGAGGTTACTGTCTGTGAGGCTCATTCTGCTGAACAATGCTAACAGAGCTGCGTATGTCACCCATGGGGAAGAAATAGTCCTGAGACTTCCAACTAATCCTGAGCAAAGAATCATTCTCCGTATTTTCTTCTCCCTGGCTGGGTATATTTTTCTTGTTAATTATCTTTGTAATGTCAAACTCTCAGGGTACCAAGTGTCATATTTTGCTTTTCCTTTGCAAGCATTTTGTTGTACTTGGAATTAAGTATGCATAGGATGGATTCACAATTAATTGATCACACTTTATAAATACACTGCCTTTAAGTGGGAGAGTAAAACTATTGAAAAGACTTCATTAATTACCTCCAAATTAGATACTCATGCACATTTAAATAATAAATACCTCAACCCACCATTTTTATTAACATCTTATCATGGTATGTCAGTTAGGTTTTGATTGTTGTGAATAAAATACCTGATTAGAACAGCTTAGAAGAGGAAAAGTTTATTTTGGATTCAGTTTCAGATATTCAGCACATGGTTGTCAAACTCCATTGCTCTAGCACCAAAGTGAAGCAGAACATCATGGCCAATGGGTATGGAAAAAGAGTAGTGCTCGGAGGGTAGCTAGGAATGGAGGGAAGAAGGGAGAGAGACAGAGGAACAGAAGATATGGTCAGGACCATAAATGTAATTTATAGTTTCTAAGAAGGTGCTTTATATATTTGGCCAAATTTCCTGAAACTGAAATTGATCAATCATTGGAGACACTTCTTTCACACAGCCCAAAACTTCACAGGTGAAAGTCCCATTCTAAATTCATATTTTTGAACCTCTTAATATGGTAATTATGACTTAAAAATAAAGAAATACCAGCAGAAATATCAAATGTGTCAGTTAGAAATTTGATTCTGAACTTGATGACTTATTTATTTGACATAAGGCAAACTGGACATTTAGTTAAGTCCTTATTTTTTTCTGGTTCATCTAGCTAATTAAGTGGCATTTCAAATGGTAATTGACAGTTTTGTCTTTATGCCTCTTAGGGTCACCTTTACTCTTTAAAGGATAACTGATAATGATTTTGTTTTCTATTTATGTTGCTGTTTCCCTTTGGTTTATTATTTACTGTATCATCTTGAATTAAAACAATATGCTGTTTTAGAGCTATTGGTTTCTATAATATTTGCTAATGCCACTATAGGTCACAGATATTTGTGATAACTGAATGTAATAATTCATTGTAATAACAAATTATTTCTAAGAAACTACTAAATAAACATCAATACTATCATTATAGAAATAACAGCATGTAGCAATCAATTCTGTTCTGAACACTGAGCTTTATATTCCATTCCCATTACATTTAAAATGAAATGTTTGCTTAAATTTTAACAGATTTGTGAAAGTATTCGGTAGATTATCGCCACATATCTAAGTCATGAAAAAACCAATCTGTTGATATGGACTGTGGTCCTGACCAGAATAAACTAAGTTGTACCTCCTGTAAGACATATTTTGCCAATATGAACTTCATTGAAATTAATTCTCAGCTGTGCCTGGTGATACCTTCCTGTAAACCCAGCTATTCAAGAGGCTGAGATAGGAGGCCTACAAGTTCAAGCCCAGCCTCAATGAGAACCCTGTCTCAACATAAAAGTCTAGAGATGCAGCTCAGTGGTAGAGCACTACTGGGATCAATTCCAATAACTGAAAAAAAAATTAAACAATTTCAAATGAGTAGAAAGATGAGAATGGGTTTATTTGTAGACTTAACAGTAAATAGACTCAAGTCTGAAAAAATCCCACTGTAAAAGTTGAATTTCAGTAATAAATATTTTGTGAGCATCTATGTTTAATTCAGCATTTCAGTATCATGTTATGGAATAATCAAAATTCCTCATGAAATTATGTGAATTTAACCAATATAATAATGAAAACCTTTGGAGAGGTGACATGCCTATTTTGTGTGTTAGTGTGTCTTCAATACTAGGCACAATGACTGCTTTTTTGTAAGTGCTCACTCGAGCTCAAATAAATAATTGATTTATTATTAATAATCATTCACAGCTCTAATATGGGAGGTACCTGGCTTTTTATTCTTTTTACCTAGTCTGTTTCTCGTGGCATGTCTATTTCTTGGGTTATATCAGTGTTCAGTTGGATTTTCTCTGCTCTGCGCCTCAGGATTTCCTGATAACTTTTACTTAATCTTTTGGTGCTGTGTAGTCCTAGACTCTGGTTGACGCTCTCTGCCCCTGGAAATCCCACCCTAATGCTAGTACTCCAACTGGAAGCCCTGCTTGCTTTACCTTACACAGGAACCTGGTCAATAGGAACAAGTGTTCAGAGACTGTCCATCTGTAGACCAGAAAATCTTGCTGGTCTTGGTTGTTTTGTGTGTGTTTTTCCTTTAACTCACAAAAGCCTTATTTAATAGAGGTAAATGACATTACTTAACTTATGGTGAAGTGTATTGATTTTCTCTGCTTCCTCAAAGGTGACCTCCAGGCAATTGTAGACTCTAAATTATACCAAGGCAAACAGATATTATAGATTTAACTCAGCAGTATGAAATCTATCAGCCAGTTAATTCCCACCTCCCTTTACAGTCCATTAAATACTCTATTTTTAATTGAAGTTGTAATATTTATTTTCTCGTTCTCACCTGTTTAGGTATGCTACATTTCTTTGGTAATTTCTCCAGAGATTTATACTTGATTTTTTTCCTTTCCATTATCTTCAGTGAATTTGTCCTTTTGTTCATGTGTACTTGGAATTTATTTAAAATTGATTTTCCAGCATGGCTGTGGGGGCATATCTGTAATGCCAGCTACTCATGAGGCTGAGGCATGCAGATCACAAGTTTGAGGCCAGCCTGGACACTTTGAGACCCTGTCCCCAAAAATTAAAAATTAAAAAGAGATGGGAATGTAGTTCAAGTATATGTAAGGCCCTGGATTCTATCCCCAGTATCATAAAATTAAGTTTGCAAAATTCAGAATCAACTTTTCTGAGAAAATGAAAATGATCTTATAGCTTAAGTGAGGCAAACAAACCAAGGTCCTTCCTTGATTGGGAGATGAGATTGATATATCCTTGCTAAGGGGAAAATAGCTAGTATAACCAAAATCTCTAATCCAAAGATTCAACTCACATAATCAAAGTTTTTAGGATTTTCTTGTTCTTACTGTTATAATTATCAAAATAAAATTACTTGTCAGGTTGTGGTAAAATAAAAAATATATAAATAATAACTCAATGTGAAATATGATATGCACATAAGTTAAAGTAATTTCTGCCTCCAACAGTAAAGTAAATAATTTTATTTTGATGTATTTTGTGTTCATATATTCATCTCTTTTTTTTTATTACTGGGGATTAAACTCTGGGGTGTTCTACCACCAACCCTTTTTATATTTTATTTTGTAAGAGGATCTTGCTAAATTGCCTAGACTGTTCTTGAACTTGCAAATTTTCTACTTCAGCCTCTTGGGTAGCTGTAAATACAGGTGTGTACAACTGTGCCTGGTATATTTTGAGATTTGAGTTTGATTTGTGACTACAAAAAGAAATTACTTATAGGTCGATTTATGCTTTAAGAAAGTGAAAGCATGTAATTCATTAATTTGATTCAGTTTCTAAAATGAGAGTCATGGAGTTGTAATCCTGAATGTTACTAACATAGTTTTAGGAATACTACTCATTTATTCAGTCAAATGTCTCTCCAGTAGGTCATGGCCTCGTTCTTGTTCTTAAGCACCTAGGATTCAATGTCTATGAATCCTACCTTCAAGCTGTGAGTACTGACAACACTTCCCCCTTAAAACACCAGTATTATTATCTTCTTTTCTAATTATATACTCTCTTCTAGTCTTTAATATGAATTTGCACCTATCATCTCATTTGCTTATTAGTACTTGAAATTCAAATGCTTCTTACAAAGAAGTGGTCAAAAAGTTGGGTGGATAGGATACATGGAAATATGAGTAATAATAAAAAAGAATAAATCAATGTTTGATTAAAAGAGTCCCTCTTGGCAATTAATAAATAAGTGGTTGTATTCCATGTATTTTTCCTTAGTTTCAAAATTCCAGGAAGTTCCAAATAAGAAATGTATTTCATGTTGATCTAGTGTTGTTTTTCATCTTTTTTTATTGAACTTACTGACATAGCTTGTGCTTATGTTACATACAGTTTTTAAATACTAGAGTCTTTGGAAAGTTATCTATGCATACATGTCAATTTGCTTAGAAATGTCTCAGGTTTTTTATTTTAGTAGTGTCATTTGACTTTCTTTTTAGAAAGAATTCACTGAAAAGAGATCATTATATATGATGAATAAAGGAAGCAATTAATATTTAGTCTTTTATATATAAAATTCATAATTTTTGCAAGCATTCTTTAATTCTATAATGTTTCAGTATATACATGTTAGATTATTTTTTCAATGTCTTAATTAGGGCTATTTAAGTCAAATAGCACTGATATATCTATATTTAGCAGACTGTACATAAATGTTTACTTACACATATTTGAAAAATTTGAATGAGATCAACAGAGGTCTTTTTTCCAAACAAATACTCTAAATGAGGCTCTTTAGGAATAATTAATTTTTTTACCCACTAAAAAATATGTCAGTTGTAAATAAATTCCAGTGATGAATGAGAAATGTTTGGATTATAATGAAAATATTGTGAAATGTTCTTAACTGAAAAGGAACATTAAAGATAAATTCTGTTAATATGTTAATATTGCTATTTTTAGATTGCTAAAAAGAAAGCTAGAGTATTTGTCAGGAGATCTGGTTTCTAAGTCTGATTCAGCTATTGATCAAAGGCAAGTCCTGGGAGCTCCCAGGCATGGGTTTACTTCTGCAAACTAATTTGTAGTTACTGATTTAGTAAATACACCATAATTCCTATCTAGTTCTTTCTGTGTATGAATCAATGATTCCCACTTTAGCTGTTAAGTAACATTTATACTAGTAAATTCTCTTAAAATTATCTATTTTGAAAGAAATATGTGAAATAATAGATGAAATATATGTGGAATATGTGTATATATATTCCAGAGACATATAATATATATTTTTTTCAAATAGCATTGATATACATATATCATGGAAAAATGCTACAATTATTATGGTAAATTGCAGAAATAAACAAAACTTCCTCTTAACTGTATTTGTGCCTCTGCAACATGATTTCCCAGATCCTATTTCCAAAGGCTGAATCTGTTTTCCAATCTCTTGCATTTGAGGTGGCCACATGACTTGCTTTGTACAATAAAATGCAGTAGAAATGATGTTGTAGCATTGGGAGTTTAGATTCCAAGAGTATTTCAAACTTTTGGGCTTTTATTACAACCCTAAGTATAAGTGTAGGCTATAACATGGTTGTATGGCTATACGGATCATATTGTAATCATTCCAGCCATGTAAACAAGCCTGGCCAAAACTGGCATAACTGTTCAAGCAGCTCACTGCAAATGCTTGAGTGAACCTAAACAGAATCCAGAAGAACTGCCTGACTCAATCAAGCCTAAAATAACAACCCAATAACTATCGAGCTGAATAATTTTTTATAAGCCATTGCTTTGGAGTATTTGTTATGCAGCAAAAGCTAACTGATGCAACTACCAAGTTTTAATTTCTCTGAGATAAGGGTTATTATGGAATAGATTAAAAATATTAGTTGAGAACAGTTTCTTCTAACATGTTATAAGAAATGAACTCAAGAACTACTTCATGGAATAAGAAATGTTAAAGTTCTATAGGAAAGGATTACAATGTGAGTAGAAAAGTCAGAGTAAGATTGCATGGTAACTAAAAGTTGTAATTATTGTATAGTCATATAACTTAATGATTTTTCAGTCGATGTCATGTTATATTTATGATGGTATATACCGCATAGCCTAGGTGTGTAGTAGGCTAAACCTTCTGGATTTGTATACTCCATAATTTTCACAGAACAAAAAAAATTGCCTAAGGATGTATTTTCCTAAATGCATCTTCATTGGTAAGTGATATGTGACTGTATTTCAAAATTGCTAAAAGCATGGATTTTAAATATTCTCAAAAGAAGGTAATAGGTGAGCTTACAGGTATGTTATTAGCTTTATTTAATCAATCCATAATGTATACTTAAATCAAAGCATCACATTCTATCCCATAAATATATATAATTGTATTAGATTAAAAATGAGAACTGAAAAAAAATCAGTTGAAATAGAGATTCTTATTCCTATCCTAAGGTCAGATTATTTTTATTTTATTTCTACAGCTAGAATATGGGAAATATCCAATTTAGTAGCACAAAAAAAGTAAGTTCCAGACTTAAATACTTCTCTTACTTCAGTCTTTCTGAGTTTTAAGTTTTCCAATAATTCTTTAAAATGATTTATTTAAGAAATTTGTGTGTATGTATATAATCTTTATTAGCAAATGTGATTTGCTTTGAATTTTGATTGCTTTTATAATTGTTTGGGAAAAGAACTTATACCTCTGTCAGTATAATTCAGTTTTGTGGACATGACTTGACAAGTGCTACTTTTCCCATGGTACCATGCTATATAAAAGATTGCATAAAGTTACAAAAAGTAAGAGATATTTCAGCATATCAGTGAGAAAGACATTGCCTGACCCAAGCAGAAAATATTCATTTTAATATAGAAAATATGTAATCTAGATTTACTAAAACTATTCTTTTTCTAATAATCTTTCTTTATACATTACTTTATTTGGCATCATGTATTGTTTTTGCTTGGAAAGATATAGCCATTGTATATAACATTAAGATAAATACATTTACATTAAAGATAATTTTTTTATATGGAGATGATAGGTGTTTTAGTCAGGGTTCTCCAGGGAAGCAAAACCAATAGGAGATATGGGAATCAGCTCATGGAATTATAAAGCCTAAAAAGTCCTTGGTTTTTTGCAAGCTGGAGAATCAGAAAAGCTGATGGGGCAAATCAGTCTGATTCCAATAACTTGAGAATGGGGATGGGTTGCTGGTATAAATCCCAGATTTTTAAGACCTGAGAACCAAGAGCTCTGATATTTGGGACCAGGAGAAGATGGCTGTCTGAGCTTAGGAACAGAGAATGAATTTGTACTTCCTCTGTCTTTTTGTTTTATTTGTCCCTCAATGAATGGAATGGCGCTTACACACATTGGTGAGGGGACATTTTCTTTATTTAATCTACCAAGTCATATGTTAATATCTTCTAGAAATGCCCTCAGAGACACACCCAGAATGCTGCTTTATTAGCTATCTGGGTATTCCTTAGCCTAGTCACATTGGAATATAATTGAACAATTCCAAGTCCACTCCTTGTCAATTTGATACCCATGTGTACCTTGTTAACTGTTATGCTTTAGATATAAGTTGTCCCCCAAAAGTTCATGTGTGAGACAATCCAAGAATGTTCAGAGGTGAAATAATTAGGTTATAAGAAGTATAACCTAATGAATGGTTTAATCCACTGGTGTAGAGGAATTGATTGGTAGTTGTAAGCAGGTAGGGTGTGACTGGAGGAGATAGGTCACTGAGGGCATGCCTTTGGGTATATATTTTGTCCCTGTTGAAGGAGCTCTCTCTGCCACATCCTGAGCTGTTTTCCTCCTCCAAGCCTTTCCACCATGATGTGCTGCCCTATCTCAGGAACTGAGCAATGGAGTTCTCCATTTCAGAGACTTCAAAAACTGTGAATGTCAAAAACATATACTTCTAAAATACATAACCTCTAAATTGTCTTGTCAGGTCTTTGGGTCACTGTGGAAAAAGTTAACTAAAACATGAACCTATATTTAATCTCCAAATACAGACAATAATAATGTTATAATTCTACTGCACATTGTACTACTATTCTGTATACAACCAAAAGTGTACTGATTCCTTCCCAAGAAGAGCAATTTAGATCTTTGAATGTTTGCTGTTCTCCTAATAGCAATACATCTTATATCCCATTTAAGGGAAAAGGGTTTAAAAACAAAGATTCTTGCTTAATATAGATATTAACAAAACAAGGAGGGAATACATCTGACAATTATAGTTCTTATTACTGTAACTAATCACATGCTTGTAACTGGCATTTATAACCTTATATCTTTTCTATATTCCTTTTGTCTTCAGTAAATACTTCCATTCCTGAGGAGTCTAAGTCATATGTACTCCTTCCTGGATTGTGTTACTATAGTTTTTCATTGACCTTAGTCACAGAACATGGTAATACTAAGGGATTACCTGTAATTCCAGATAGTTACTGCCTTACCGCCACTGCAAAGTAATCTGCTTTCTCCAAGGTGGAACAGATCAATCACCCCAGCCAAGGCTGAAATACATGAACACACAAAGTGGGCAGGTGAGACTCCTAACTTCAAGTTCAATGGAACCACTCTTGTATCTCCTGGTAAATGCATTTCTCCTTCTGGAAATAAGACCTCAGGAAGTAAGCATTTTCTTAGTGGATGCCTTGCGGGTAACAGTGAGTGGTATCACTTCCATTGTCACCCCTTGATTTCAATTGCATAATTAGAAATTTTAGACAAGGGATGTAGCTCAGCAGTAGAATGCTTGCCTAGCATGCATGAGGCCCTGAGTTCAATCACCAGCACCATGATAAAATAAAATAAGAGAAAAATAATCAGGAAATTCAAGTAGTTCTTCTTAAGTATGACAAACCTCTTCTTGGGTCACAATTTTTACCTCATATTTTATGGCCCACTGGCATATATTATACTCAATGATTTATTATTGTCAGATGATGTATATTGTTTTTGTTTAGACTGATATATAGCCACTGTATATCAACTAATGTATTACATTATGATGAAGACATGCATCAAAGGGAAATATTTTTAAAACTAGAGATGTTGTCTGGCAATAAGATATTCAAGTTCAAAGTTAGAAATTCAGTTCATACCTAAGACATAAATTATGTTTCATGAAGCCATGAAATGAGACTTAAGGCCACTTCCTGGGTAGTCAATAGGGAGAGCAGAGGAGGGTCAAAAAGAAAAGGGAAGTGATTCTGAGGCTAAGAAGATTAGAAAGAAAATACAAACAGGACTGAGAAGCAGTGATCATGGAGACAGGTAAGCGGTAGATATGAATATCTGGAAGGAGGGGGATTGAAAAAGGCTAAAGACAAGTGGAAATGCTAAAAAAGAAAATGAAGAATGGGAAATATGGATGGCAATGGAAGAAATTATGCTGAGCGAAATTAGCCAAACCCAGAGATTCAAGGGTCAAATATTTTCCCTCATTTGTGGAGGCTGGAGCAAAACAGCCTTGGGTGAAAGGTTAAGTTCATATATTAGACTCACCAAAATGCATAGCAACACATAATCTAGAGGAGCCACAGTTACATGGGGGAGGAACAATTGGAAGGGATCTTGAGAGTGGAATCAACAATGTAGCTCACTTTTTACTCCCCCAAGAAGCCAAATAATACTTATGCAATCATTTAATTCTAGAAAATGCATAATCATATATATCCATATATGTATATCATATATATATACACACACATACATTACACACACAGATATACATTTATATTTGTTATAGAAGGGAAATATAGAAGAGTCAAGAGACTGGGAGTGATTGATATGGGGGTGATTCTGGATTAGGATCAGGGGCACATCATACTGTTACTACATATATGTTTATGATTGTACAACAACACAATTCAATAAAATTTAAAAAAAGAATGACAGATATTTGTTACTTGGGTTTGGTTTTAAAGGCAAAATGAAGTGATTGGAAACCTGAAGCAGAAAGTGACATTGATTTGGTTTCTGTTCAAAGATGCAAGCGATTGGGATTTTTGTATGGTAATGGACAAACTTTGATGATAGTTCTGCCAACACATTGAGCCATTTGCAGGATTGAATAAGATTTCTGAGGCCTTCTAATTGTGACTCCTGGCAGATTATGTACTTTCATCCTAAGAAATAAAATGGCTCACTAACATAAAACAAAAAAATAGCACCAGGAAGCCTGCCTAGGTTGCTAAGGTTTGGATATAAGGTATTCCCACAAAGCTCCTGTGTACCTGCAGGACTGCTCAGAGGTGAAATGCATGTGGGGTATGGCTAGAAGAGCTGTCACCATGTCACCATGCCCTGGAAGGGTTTGTCCTTTCTAGAGTCTTCCCCCAACTCCTCTCTGAAGCAGAGCTCCTGCTCTTTTGCTGCACACTTCTGCCACAATTTGAAGTTTTACTTTGAGCCCAAAACAATGAAGTTGGCATACTGTGGACTAAACCACTAAAATTGTGAGCCAGAATAAACTTTTCCTCTTCTAAGTTGTTCTCATCAGGTATTTTGGTCACAGTGACAAAAAAGCTGACGATCACACAGGTGTTAGTCCTTTCTTCCTACATATTCTAAAACACTTTGTGATTTTATTTTTATTTTTGCATTTTCTCCTTTGTAAAAAGATTGCCTTTGTTAAGGGGCAAATAAAAAAAAAACACAATTTAATCTAAAGTGCTTTTTATTGTGTGTTATTGAATACTTCCAGATTGTAGCTATAGCAGATCATTACTTTGGGAATTTTTATCATCAAAAGTAGAATAAATCTAAGGGAAAAAAGGAAGATGAACAAAAAAAATAAGATGTATTTTTGATACCAATGATCAAAGGCTGAGTTTGGACAGTTTTGAAAATAGGAATTGTTGTTACTCATCCTCTCATAGTTGATATTTTTGCTCCACAAGATACCTGCTATCCCTGGACAAAACACAAACATTTTATAGACTATTTGAACATCATGAGTAAAAGTGACCCATTCAACCAGAAAACATCTAATTTGGTTTTGATTTCTCCCAACTCCATTTTCTAAGAATTTGTAACTATGACTTCTTGGCTTTAAATGAACTTGATTGTATTTTTCTTACTATTTTAACAGTGAACCGCCTTACCAATTTATTTGATTTTTATATGCTTGAGATTTAAAACTTATAATTTTCAAAAATATCACAGTTATCAAAATTTTAACCAACATCTCATCATGATTGCTCAGCTCACCAGATTTTCTATCATTCTTGAAAAATGTCAACTTAGCCTTAGAAAAATCTGGCACATATGGCAGAATCTTCAACTGGGGTTTGGAAGTCAGCTTATGAGGTCTGTAATAAACCTACTTCTTCAGGGTGTTTGTCATACTTCTTATTCTAAAATTCTTCCTGGAGTGCCAATTTGATGTCCTTTCAGGATGCGTACATGCTGTGCACCCTTTTTCTCTGTGGACCCTCTTACTCTTCCCCTTCCTCCCACCATGTAGGGACAATCAATCCTCTTTTCACAAGAATATATTTTGATGTTGAATTGGGGAAAATAGAAGATAGATAAATTTGCTTCAGTTCTAGACTCCCATGGTGTAACTCAAAGGAAAGTCCATGCAAATAATATAAAGCAATATTTGAATAGGGCAAGATAGGTCATCTCAGAGGATGTCTTTAGATTCAGAGTCATGGTTTGCTTTTCAAAGGCATAGATCAACTAGTTGTGGTCCTGAAGAGTGATGTGAACTTGGTTAAGTCATTTCACTTTCTTCTGTGAATTTACCTGACTTTGTTTCCTTTTAAGATGCTATAGCATGTCAGTATATCCTCTATCAACCTTCTCTTTTTTTCAGTATCCATGATGGCAAGCAGTACACATCTTAGTCCTAAAAGTTCTTTGAACTGAAAGTCTGAAGTTAAAAAAAATACTGCCACTAAAATATAATCATGCAAAGTTCCTCAGGGTCTCAAAAATAGTCATAAAAAGAAGATGTAATATTTAAATCTTTAGACACAAATGCAATAAAATGTGTCAGGAATTAATAAATTGCCTGTTTTTCCATTCTCTGTATCCTGTGTTTTTAGATTGCAAAACAAAACCTTTAGGGTAGCTTGTGTGCATACTAATTAGACAGTTTTCCAGATATTATTCATTTTTGGCACATGGAATTAATTAATAACTAACCCAGTTAACAGTCTAAGATGAAGGTGATGTCTTTTTAACACTTGTGTTTCTGAACCTGAAGGGACATTTTGAGCTATTTGGTCATATACTAGATAAAATATTTTGTGCTTTTTCAAGGATTCCTGACAATGCTACTATACTCTTTCCTAGAATCCCAGAATAGAGTTCCGATTTTATTTTATTTTTTTCAAAATGATCTTCATCTCCCTTTATTGGAAAATGTCACTTCATCAATCCTTTAGCAATAAACTCCTGCTGTGGCTTGACCTCTCTCTGTAACTTTTGTGACTTTACAATTCATCCTTTAAGTGGAGCTGTCATTTTGGTATGATCCTTGGTTTAATCCTGTTAAACTACTGCAAGCGTCCCATTTTATATATGTTGAACACTTAGTTGAAATGTAAGACACTTTTACAATCCATTTTTCATTCTTGAAAGCTGCTGCTAGAGTAGATTCACCATTCACTCTTTCTGAAACTGTGGGCTTTCTGAGCAGATTGACAGGCCTAAAATTGTATCATTATTCTCTTTGTTCATTTCAACTGTCATTTCTTTTTCTGTTCCCATTTTATGTGATCCTAAATGTGTTTAGAAACTCACCTACATTACTTATAGGATAACAGAATTCACCCCACCTTCTAATTGATTCAAAAGAGATCCCTGTTTATTCTGAGAGCAAATAGAACATCATATCTGGAATTCATATATCTGATTTTCATTCTGGCCTTATCACTTAACAGCTATGTGACTTGGGAAATACACTGCAACTCTCTTTATTAATCATTAATATAATCTATTTCAAATAATTGATTTAAATGAACTTGATGAAAAAAATATATATAGGTATAGACATCATTGGATTTAGTATACTAAGTTTATTTGCTAAAGGGTGAGAGATCTAAAATATGCCAACATCTGCACTTGGTATTTTACATTTACTAAAAATGTTGCTCATAAACTTGTCTCAAACAAAGAGTGTGCATTATTCTTTGCTCATGTGCTGTGCCAATGCATATTGGTAGCATTATAAAGAAGGTTCAGTCTTGGAACTGCTGTTAAGTTTTAGCATCTTCATCTAAAAATGTATATGATGGCAGTGGGTAGAGATGGTGGGCCACAGGGATGTGGCATTTGGTCATTCTATTTGCCTTGAAACAAGCGCCAGGAAAGCTGCCTTCCTTCCTTCAAGGAGGCATTGGGTATCATAAAGGTATCAAAAACCTTTTCACATGTTACAAAACAAGACATTGAAGTCAACTATCCTGGCAGAACCCCAACTCAAGTAAAGGAGGGGACAAAACACCCCAACCCATCAACAAGACCCTACAGGGAGCAACCAGAGAGGAGTCTCAGGACCAAGCCATACTTCACATTCAAAGAAAAAGAGCAGAACAAAAAAATCAATTGTACACAGAAGCTCACACATAAAATAAGGTGAAAAATAATTTACTTCAATTCAAGGTTCAACAAGAAATTCTCTGAAAATGAGGAGTCACCTTGAAAAGCTTTACCTCAAACCCACAAGTCCCCAACCATAGAATCTATGGATATGGAGCAGAATGAAAACTTGGAAAAAACTATCAATGATCTGATTACTAAAACAGCCAAAGACGTGAAAGAAAATCTAAAGAAGGAAATAAGAGAGCAAACACAGGAGATGAAAAAAACATCTTTAACAACAACAACAAAAAATGTATACACTGAAAAGAGAAGCTTTAGACTTGAAATCCTCAGTCAACCAAATCAAAAGCTCAATGGAAGAATTGAATAATAGATTAATTATTAATTTCTATAGAAAATAGAACCTCTGCTTTGAAGAAGGAACTTCTGATAATGAGGACAGACTGATTAAGCTTGAATGAGTGGATGACAGAAAAGAAAAAATGTTACAGAGCATGAACAAAACTTTCAATAAATCTGGAATGAAATCAGAAGAAATAATCTGAAGGTAATTGGGATAGAGAAAAACACTGAAATTCAAAAGGATGGCATAAAGAACATTTTAAATGAAACAGAATTTCTTCCATATCAGAAATCAGTCAGACATCCTCACCCAGGAAGTATATAGGACATCCAATAGACCTGATCAAATGAGAAGTTCACCAAGACACATCATATTCAAAATGTAAAACAGAAATCAAGGATAGATAAATAAAAGCTGCAAGAAAGAACACGAAGTCACATTTAGGGGCAAACAGGTAAGGATCAAATTTGAATTCTCAATTCAGACTCTGAAAGTAAGAAGAGCCAGAATGAGATATTGCATGTCTTGTAAGAACTCAACTTTCAACCAAGATTACTATATACAGCAAAACTCAACTTCAAATTTGAAGGGACCATAAAAGCATTCCATGGGGCTGGAGCAGTGGCTCAGCGGTTTTGGCTCTTTCCTGGCAAGCATGAGGACCCGGATTCAAACCCCAGCACCACATACACAACTAAGTGTTGGAGCAACTAAGGCCATGTGAAAAACTAAATAAAATTGTTTCTATCTTTCTCTGTCTCTCTCACTGTCCCTCTTTCTTAAAAAAAAAAAAAAAAGCATTCCATGATAGGAACAAACTTGCAACATTCATGAACAGCACTACAGAGATTACTCCAATTAGAGGAACAAGTCAACAATTCCCAAAACCCACAAAGATACGAAACTCAATAACAGTGTGTTCCACTATAGGATAACCAAGTCAGCACAAAATACACCAAAAATCATGATGGCAATGAGCCACAACCACATATCTGTTCTAAGACTGAATATGAATGGTCTTAATGCCCCAAACCAAAGACACAGATTAACAGACTAGATCAAAAAACAAAATCCAACAAAATATTGGTTAAAAGAGACATCTCACAGCCAAAGATAACCACACATTTAAGGTGAAAGGAGAGGGAAAAAATCTACCAGGCTTATGGTCCAAGAAAGCAAGCAGGTATAGTGATACTTCTATCTAACAAAGTAGATTTCAACCAAAAATTAGTCAAAAGAGACAAAAAGGCCACTACATCTTATTGAAGGAACTCTGCATCAAGAATTCATAGCCATCTATACCCCAAATACCATCACTCCCAAATACATGGAAAAATACTATATAAATTAAGACCACTTACAGATTCCAACACAATAATACTGGGGGACTTTAATACACCGCTATTACCAATAGACAGATCATCAAAGCAAAAAATCAATTAAGGTATCTCCTATTGAAACAACTCTATGATTCAAATGGACTTAACAGACATCTATAGAATATTTCATCCAAAATCCACTGAGTTTAACTTTTTCTCAGCAACTCATAGATCTTTCTCCAAACTGGATCATATTCTAGTACATAAAGGAAATCTAAGCAAATACAAAATAGTTAATATAATTCCATACAACCTATCATATCATAATAGCTTAAGCCTAGTAATTACAATATAGCAAGGAAAATAGCAGCACATAAATACATGGAAATTGAATGATACCCTCTTAAATGAAGAATGGATCAAGGAGGCTATGAAAGCAGAAATCAAGAAATTCTTGGAAGCAAATGAGAATGAAGGCACAACATATTATAATCTCTGGGACAATATGAAAGCATTCTTTTTTTTAAGAGAGAGGGACAGTGAGGGACAGATAGAAAGAATCAATTTTATTAGTTTTTCATATGACTTTCATTGCCCACTTTGTTATGCACATGATGCTTGGATATGAACCTGGGTCCTTGTGCATGCCAGGCAAGCACCAAAACCACCGACCCACCTCTCCAGCCCCTGAAAACATTCTTAAGAGGAAAGTTTATAGCACTGAGTACCTTTGTCAAAAATCTTAAGAAATCACAAATGAACAAGCTTATGCTAAACCTCAAATCTCTACAAAAAGCAGAGCAACTCAATCCCAAATTCAGTAGAAGACAGGAAATAATCAAGATCAAAGCTGAAATCAATGAAATAGAGAATAAAAAAACAATACAAAGAATTTAAAAAAACAAAGAATTGGTTCTTTGAAAAAATAAATAAAATTGACAGACCACTAGCCCATCTCACCAAAAGAAATATCAAAATGAAGCAAATTAACAAAATCAAAAATAAAATGGAGAGATCATCACTGATCCATTTGAAATCCAGAGGATTATTAGAACTGAATTTGAAAAATTATACTACTCCAAGTTGGAGTACCTGGAAGACATGGACAAATTCCTAGCCACATATGTCATTTTCAGATTGATGCAGGAGGATATTGAAAACCTAAACAGGCCAATATCAGGTTGTAAAAATGAAACAGTAATTAAAAGCCTTCCTAAAAAGAAAAATTCAAGACCTGATAGATTCTCAGCAAAATTCTACCAGTTCTTTACAGAAGAACTAAAATCTTTCCTTATCAAGCTATTCCATAAACTTGAAAGAGATGGAACCCTCTCATACATTTTTTTAAAGAGAAAGGGATAGTGAGAAAGAGATAGAGACAAGAATGAATTATTTTTTATATTTAGTTTTTCATATGGCCTTTGTTGCTCTGACACTTAGCTGTGTACGTAGTGCTGGGGTTTGTATTCACTTACTTGTCCGTGCTGGGCTAGTGCCTCCACTCCAGCCTGTCCCACACACTTTTTTTGAGGCAATTATAACCCCGATAACAAAACCGAACAAAGACACATCAACACAACTACAAATTAATATACTTGATAAAATTCTAGCAAAATGTATCCAATAACACATCAAAAAGATAACACATTATGATGAAGTAGGCTTCAGTCCAGGGATGCAGGGCTGGTTTAACATAAGAAAATCAATAAATGAGATACACCACTTAAAATTAAAAATAAAAACCATATGATCATCTCAATTGTTGCATAAAAGGCCTTTGACAAAAATCTAACATCTGTTTTTTTTCTCAAAACTCTGGAGAAGACAGGGATCAAAGGAATTTACCTCAACTTTGTAAGAGCCATTTGTGCCAAGTCCTCAGATAACAATATAGTAAATGGATAAAAGCTCAAAGCATTCTCACAAAACATGGGAACAAGTTGAGTTTGTCCACTCTCACCACTTGTATTCAATATGGTTTTCAAAACCCTAGCCAGAGCAATTAGACAAGAGAAGAATAGTGAAAGGATATGAAGGAAAGGAAGAGGATAAACTATCTTTATTTGCTGATGATATGATATCTAGAAGACCCAAAAAGCTTCATCAGAAGAGTTCTAGAGCTCATAAATGGATTTAGCAGTGGCAAGATGCAAGATCAATGCCCAGAAATCAATAGCTTTCCTATTCTCAATTCATTTGGAATGATAAGAAACCCAGAATAGCCAGAACATTACTGAGAGAGAAAAAAAAAAGAAGCAGGAGGTATCACATATCTCAAAATTATATAATAGAGATGTAGTAATAAAAACTGTGTGATACTGGTGTTAAGATAGGCATGAAGACCAATGGAATAAAATAGAAGACACAGATAAATTCACTAATCTTTAATCCTCTAACATTCAACAAAGTGGGCAAAAATATATCTTGGGGGAAAGAATGCCTATTTAACAAATGGTGTTGGACAAAATGGATATCTCATCCTGAACAAAAATCAAATCAAAATGGATCAAGGATTTAAGAATTAAAACAGCAACATTACAACTGTTACAAGAAATAGGATCAACACTCTGCCATATTGGTGTAGGTACCGACTTCCTTATCAAGACTCAGAAGGAAATCTCTGACCTCCACGAGAAGTCCATTTAACATAGGGGTTCAATTGGGGGAAATATAGAACCATAAGGAACCCAAGGAGGGGAGACAATGTAATGGCATCAGCCTTGGCTAACTATGTGAATATACATTTGTTCTTGATTGTTTGATAATGATTCCCCCTCAATTGTAAGTCCATATTCAACTAATAAAAAAAAAAAGATTTCATTTCATTCCAGTCAGAATATCAAAGATGAAGAACACAAATAATAACAGATGCTGAAGGAGTTATGGGGAGCAAGGAACACTAACACACTCTTGGTGGGACTGCAGACTGGTACAGCCACACTGAAAACAGTATGGGGATGTCTCAAAATTTAGAGATGGAACTTTCATATGACCCAGCTATCTCACTCTTGGGTATTTTCCCAAAATAGCTAGAATCATCAAAATAAGCCAAACTCAGAGACTTAAGGGTAAAATATTTTCTCTCATTTGTTTAAGCTAGAGTACAACTAATGATAGGGTGAAAGTTAGAGAAGTATATTTACTAGATATACAAAATTCAGTATATCACATAATCTGGGGTAACTATAGCTATGGGAGAGAGAGGATGGGGATTGGAGAAGGGGAGTGCAGAGGGAGGGAAAATGGGTATTATTAGTTCTATATGGTACACTTGACTCTTCCTGGAAAGCCAAATAGTACTCATTCAAAAATTTATACATGTATATGGACATTATATATGTAATGGGTAGGAATTACATTGGAGAAAAGAGAGTGGGGAATGGGTGAAGGGGGAGGTATTAGATATGAATCAGATTCAAGTTAGGTTATTTTTACATATGCATATATGAATGTTTAGTATGAATCCCTTCCATATGTAAGAATCTGCTGAACTAATAAAAAGAATAAATAAGAAAAAAAGAAAATATAGATAATATTTCATTTTGGGATTAATTTGAGGATTAATGAGATTATATACAGATCTTTGCAAAATACCTCATAGAATCCTTTCAATAAATCTTGACTAGTAGTCTTAGTCATAGTGGTGATAGAGGTAATGGACAGATGTTTTTGAGTTTATGAATAATTCATATTTTTGTATGTATATTTGTATCATTTCTAATAGAATATACATATTAAACATATATTTATTTCATTTTAATGTTTTGTCAGGTGTTGGTATGCTTAGATGTTCAGGAAGACCCACAAAGCCCATTTCACCTGTAACAGAGCAGAACTGTTTCATTATCAGAACTATATAACTCCCTTCACCTAAAGTGTCATCCCTGAACATTCATGGATTTGTCATTTAGGGTTTCAAATCTTCTCAAGGAAACAGAAATGAACAGATTTTGACAACATCCAAACTGATACCATAAAGCTAATGAGATATAGACTTTAAAATATTGAGTCTCCAATGTAACTGGTTGCCATAAGGAAGTCACTCTCAAATTAAGCTGGAGATGACACATCTCCACCCTCCAACCTAATTGTGAATGAAACTCAGTTACTTGGAATATAAAGCAAAGGCTTGGATTTGAGAGACTTTTGACATTACTTGTAATTTTTAACCCTCATCATTTTTATTGAATTCAAGTTAAAAATAGCACTGTCTCCTTCAAACCTGTTCTTCTTCTTGTATTGTCTATTTCAGTGAGTGCCTTCTTCTTGCACAAACTTTCAAACCTGAAACATTCACTATTTTGCACTCATGTTTATGTGTACTCCTCCTACTATTAGTATGCTTGGGATGACACTGTGTTTGCCAAAGTTCTCAATGTATTGTAACAGAATGCATGGAGAAATAGTGAACTCCACATTAACTATATGGATTAATTTAGACTTTGCTTTGTCCAGAAAAATCTTTAGTTCAGACTTTGTCCAGAAAAAATCTTTCCTTAGCCCTTGATATTGGTTAGGTGCCCTTTACATGAACCTATTTTAATAATATCATTCACTTACATACTTATGGAAGTTGTGAAAAATTATAGTAGTTGCAAATGCAGTTGACTTTTGCCATCAAAATTCCTGAAGGGTACTTGTGCTGAATTTGTCCCAGACTGGCACATAAGTTTTCAGCAAATATTGATTAATGAATAATGACTGACTTTGTCTATAAATGTTATTAAAAGAAAATTACACAACATTAGAGGGCATTGCCTTTCTAACATAGTCCCCAAAGTGCTGTGTGTATAAATACAACAACAATAAAAATATAATTAATAATCTAGGCATATGATTTGGGCCATCCATGTAAATCATTATTGGTGCCTGTTAAAAACAGGTGTTTATGAGGATTTATTTAGCTGAATCAAATGATTATTCAATTTTTAGCTTTTTGAGGAGTCTCCAATCTGATTTCTATAGCAGCTCTACTTATTTTCAGTCCTACCAACAATGCATATATGCCAGGGCAGATTTGTTCAGCCATAAAGAGGAATGAAATTATGTCATTTGTAGGAAAATGGATGGAACTAGAGACCATCATGTTAAGCAAAATAAGCCAGACATATAAAGACAAGTATCATGTGTTTCCCCTAGTATTTGGAAGCTAGCTGGAAGAAAGGGATGTTATTAAACTAAAAGGGAAACCATTAGGGGAACAAGGGAAGGGAAGAGGGGAGGGTAAGGGGGGAAATAGGTGTTTAATGGCATTGAGTCAATCTTCCCTTCTTCTTTATCCTTTCTATGTGTTTTTTTTTTACATTATTTATATTCATGTCACACTTGTATTTAATTCTCATCAGAACTGGAGACTAGAATGATAGGGAGGGACAGGTGCTCATGAAAGCAGAGCCTAGGAAAGCACAGGTGAGGCTGGAGAGTTCAGTGATGTACAACAGAAGTGACACAGCAGTATTAGTGACACTGTGTTACCTTAACAGAAGGAACATCATATACGTGGATGTCCACCAGGAACATGAAGCAGTCTGTTTCTGATGAGTGCTGGAGGCAGCAAGGTGTAGGGATTTTATATGCTTCTCCAAAATCCCAAGTTTACAAGAGACAAATGTGTCAGAATGGCCTGAGCTGGGGAGAGTTATTCATGAATGACCTGAAGAATACAGTCAAAGGAGCTTGACATGCAAAGGAGACCAGGCCCTGGGTAGGACACTGGCAAGGAGCAGCATGTAGTACATTTCTTTCAAATTCTTCAGCCACTTGATATATGCAAAATATTTTAATGAGTTAATAAACATTTTAGGAAATTGCAGGCTATCAGTTGACTATACCCTCATTCCACTATATGTTCCAAGAAATAATTTTTGTCTATCAAATATTTACTTTGCTTCTATTGTATGCCCTTTAACATACATGTGAACAAACGATACTGTCTGCTGTACCCATGCTTATGAAACTAGCACCATGGAGTTTATAAAAAAGTATTTCAATTTCTTGATAAATATCTGCATTTGCTAGTAGAATATAACTTCTAAGAGAATGAGAATTTTCTGATTTGTTTACCATCTAGGCATAGTGCCTGAAATATTGTAGTTTGCTTATAAATTATTGATAAAATAACATGGAAAAATGTGTAGACATGGGCTTCAATATGTTTGAATATAATAATAAGTTCTAGATACAATATTTTCATGAACATAAATTTGATACTCAATGTATAGCAAAGTAAAATAATTATAGCACTTGGCATGATCTCCTGACTATATTTTCCTCCAGTTCATAGCTAAATGTCAAGTATAGGAAACATCATTGGGATGACACTATAAGGTCTGGAGAGTTCATAATTTTAGATACACCTACAAAATATAGCCTTTTGTAAACCCAAAGTCTCTCAAAATAGGAACTAAAATATCTGAATTTGCTGTAAATATCCATAATAGTACTTTGTTCTTAACACGGCAATTGATATTCTAAACAACTTGAGGCCATTTTTGACTCTTGTAGAAATTCCAAAGTTGTTGTCTGCAGCACTGGAAGTACTTTGGGGCTAAGTTTGAGCAGAAAATCAGCAAATGCTGGTGGAAGCTTTACTTATAAAAGTTCATGTAGAATTAGAAATCAGTCTCTGATTTGTATGTGGATTCTAGAATCATGGTCTTTAGTATTTTGGGAGATACGGATGGGTGCTAAGTTTTTTCCCCCTTGCCCAAAACAAATCTGACCTTGTTGGCCTTGTTATTAATGCAAACTGATGGTAAGATGGTTTAATAGCTATATTCAATTTTTTTCATTGCTTCTGTGTTCATATTTTATAAATTATGGAAGAAATTATTCTTCCCCCCATGAAATTAATGCAACTTGTGCTATGACATAAATTGTCCAAGTGTTAAGTGGAGTCAACTTCCTTGATCCCCAAGGCTGATGAGTCACTTCTGTCAAAGGTGGAGACCAAAAGAACCTTCTGAATGATGAATGCTCAGATATGGAGGAGACTTTCTGGGACTCCTACACAGGGTCCCATACCAAGATCTTCAGATTCACTTTAATAGGTTTATTTAAACTGTGAGAGTCAATTTCCTATGACATTACACTTGCTACTTTTAAGAAAGGCCATCCAAATTTTGAGAAGATATTGATTATTTAAAATTTTCTCATTATAATATGTGGCCATCGTAAAAGTTTTTTTTTTTTTTTTAAAGAGAGAAGGACAGTAAGAGAAAGAGAGAATCAATTTTTATTGAGTTTTTCACATGGCTTTCGTTGCTCTGACACTTACTTGTATATGTGGGTGCTGGGGTTTAAACCCATGTACCTGTGCATACTGGGCAAGTGCCATAACCACTGAGCCACCGCTCCAGCCCCCATTATATAAGTTTTAAAAAGGCTCCCAACCTCATAAATTATGGAAATCCTTGTATGTGACCCAGTCAAACCAATTTGTTTAATTGAAAGCTGAGCATCATTTAAAAGATATATGACCCAAACATTGCATTTTCAGTTAAACATACAAATAAGCACACACTCCATTCACAATGTCTTCAGATAGAATCTTTACTTGGAGTATATTTCCATCACTGAATCCATGTAGTCTCTTTTATTAAATTGTAGTCTGATGGTAAATTGTAATTTATAATTTTAGTTTACCTAAAGAAAATCAAGGACCTTAAGGGAAGAAGAAAGGAATTTGTACTCAGATTCTTTTTTTATAGGTGTCTCCTAAATTTAAGTCATCAGAGTTAGTTTTTCTACTTTGAGGTTCAAAAATTATTTTTTCTGAAGCATTCAACATATTTTAAAATGCAATTGCTTCCCCCTCCATACTCAAATTTCAGTGGTTTGTAGAGTATTAAATTAAATTTCATAATTATAATAGCAGATTGTGTTTATGGAGGGAAAAAAGAGATACCAGGATCTCATTGAGAGCTAAATGGAGGAAAGGAGTGTGGTGGTGATGAACTGGATCCAGAGTACCCCATTAGCCACCCTCACTCAGGGTTCTGTGGGCATCCAACTATATTTTAGGAGTAGATGAAAAACTCTAAGTCCATCCAGCAAGTTAGGAGAACTTAAAGGATCCAACATCACAAGTTGGTTGATGGGACACCAAGATGAAAATCAAAGCTGTCAGACTTCACATTTTCTAACCATCATACAACACCATGAGTGGTAACTGTTTTTCACAGTCTCACAAAATCCCCACACCAATTGGACTTTCCAGACCTTTTTCAACCCAGTCTGCCTTCCCCAGTTGCTTTGAGTGCTGACCCTACAATAGGTAATAATTCAGTTGCCTGTTGTTTTGTAAAATTCATCTTCTCCCTGTTACTAGCCGCTCAGAGAGCCGTGGCCTTCCATAGTCATAGTAACATCACAAAAATTGCAGTCTTATTTATATTACAAAAAACTGACTTCTGACAGTTCTCACATCAACCATTACAGTTATCTGGGAAATGCTTTTAAAAGCAGGCAACCTAGAAGCTGTTCACAAGTGAGCAAGATATTCAGCCCACTCAACTCCTCCTGCTTCCCTGGCTCCCTTCTCCAGCATTATTCTCCTCTGTTATCCCCTGTTGTGAGAATTTGCTCTCAAGAATGTGAAAATGAGTCAAACTGATTTCTATTTCACTGTTTCCTTTTTTTGGTGAGATTATAGCAACTTATTTTGAGTCACTTTTTAAAAACAATTATTTGTTCTTTTCAGTTATACATAAAATTAGGGTTCATTTTCACGTATTTATAAAAACATTGAACATAATTTGATATAATGGTATTCCCTCCATCCCTTCTCTTCTCCCTCCCCTGTGCCCTTCCTTCTATTCTACTGATCTTTCTGGTATTTGCTTATTTTTCCTCCCCTTTTGGTACCAGGGCTTGAACCCAGAGGCACTTGATCCGCTGAGCTACATCCCCAGCCCTTTTTTATTTTGAGACAGGATCTTGCTAAGTTGCTCAGGGCCTTACTATGTTACTGGGGCTGGCTTCAAATTTGTGATCCTTCTGCCACAGCCTCCTGAGCCACTGAAATTAGAGGCATGTGCCACCACACCTGGCTTCTTTTCTTCATCTTCTTCCTTTTCCTCATCCTTATCTTCTGTCTCCTTCATCTTGTGGTTATATATGATGGAGAGATTTCCTGTGGTATTTTCATGTGTGTACAGAAGAAAGTTAAGTCAGATTCATTCTGTCCCATCCTTCCTCCCTCCACTTCAGTCCCCTTCATCTACTCCACTGATTTTTCTTTTTCTTTTTTTTTTTTAATTTCCCCCACTTAATTTTGGATTAGCTTCCAGATATCATAGGAAGTATTACCCCTTGACTTTAGGGGACTGCTGAGTCACACTTAAAAATAAAAATCTACAAATAAAAATGATGCTACCTACTTGAGTTTCAATGAAGATAACATGCATTATATGCATTTATATAATATAAGCACATTTATATAGTAGTGCCTGATGAGGTACTTGGCACGTAAATAAGAAACATATGTTTCTTACCCATTTTTACTATCACCACTAAGGATCATATATCTGCTGACTGATGATCTTGTAGCATGTTTCTGCACTCTCAGTGACTTGTTTTATATGATTGCTTGGTGGTTATGACTCATTTCTTTAAACCAAAATAAATTCTGTGGTAGCTACTGTTCGCAATAAATGAGATTATTCACATTTATGTCTTTTAAGTAAGTGCAACACAAGAGCATAACTTCAGGGAAAAACACTCAGAATTATTAAGAAGTATCATCTCTCTTTGGTGAGTCCAGTTTGAAGTATTAATGTCTTTGTGCACCTTGACATTAACACATTCCTGCAGACATTTTTCCTTATATAAAATGTGATAGAGGTTGGTGTATTTCATGTACCTTCTTGACCATTTGTAGAATGTTATTTGCCATCAAAAACGAATCAGTTTGTGGGTCTAATTAAAAAATGGGCCAAGGTTCCTCTTCAAGATGGCGATCTGAAGACAAAAGACCTCCCCTGCACCCTTGTGACTGATCAGGATATCTCCGGCTTCTCACCAGTATTTTGAGGTGCGTGTGGGGGAATAGCATGGTGAATCACCAGTTATAATCTTAACACTGGTTCTGGGGAATAGAGACTTAGGAGCGGCCGGGGATTTTGTTCTGCGCTGCCGCCGCCGGCCGGCATTTGCACTCTCCAGCCTACATTCCCGCCTGCCTGAGTCACTTCTGCAAAGAAGGACCAGCACAGCTTTAAAGACAGCATCTGGCGGGGACACCTCCTGGACCTGCGCTCTGTCTGGCGGCAGGATCAGTGACTGGAAACAGCTTTCATACAAGCACAGAGCAGCGGTTTGGGAGAAGAGGTGGTGCGGGAACTGCAAGGCTTGTACTTTAGGCTTGCTAGTTACCACACGCCCAGCCCGCCTGATCAGGGCAAGACCTCTTTGGGATTGCAAAGCAAGCTCTAAATACTCCGGCTGGAAGCAGTAGAGATCAAAGGTGGAAACAGGACCAGAAGGCCTGGCTGAAGCCCTGAAGAAGGTGTGGGAGCAGTGAGGGAAGGGGAGCATCCATTTTTAAAACCACACTCCCTCTCCTGGACCCACAGCCCCCAGGTCTGCA